>CAUYRH010106853.1:0-14210 GCA_963574655.1 Perodicticus potto
GTCTGTGAGGAGACAGTGAGAAGGGGTGACGGTCTGTGAGGAGACACTGAGTAGGGGTGAGGGTCTGTGAGGAGACTGAGTAGGGGTGAGGGTCTGTGAGGATACATTGAGTAGGGGTGAGGGTCTGTGAGGAGACAGTAGGGGTGAGGGTCTATGAGGAGACAGTGAGTAGGGGTGAGGGTCTGTGAGGATACATTGAGTAGGGGTGAGGGTCTGTGAGGAGACAGTGAGAAGGGGTGAGGGTCTGTGAGGAGACACTGAGTAGGGGTGAGGGTCTGTGAGGAGACAGTGAGTAGGGGTGTAGTGGGTCTATGAGGAGACAGTGAGTAAGGGTGAGGGTCTGTGAGGAGATAGTGGGTAGGGGTGATGGTCTGTGAGGAGACACTGAGTAGGGGTGTAGTAGGTCTATGAGGAGACACTGAGTAGGGGTGTAGTGGGTCTATGAGGAGACAGTGAGTAGGGGTGAGGGTCTGTGAGGAGACGGTGGGTAGGGGTAAGGGTCTGTGAGGAGACAGTAGGGGTGAGGGTCTGTGAGGAGCCACTTAGTAGGGGTGTGGTCTGTGAGGAGACAATGAGTAGGGGTGAGGGTTTGTGAGGAGACAGCAAGTAGGAGTGAGGGTCTGTGAGGAGACAGCAAGTAGGGGTGAGGGTCTGTGAGGAGACCGTGAGTAGGGGTGAGGGTCTGTGAGGAGACAGTGGGTAGCCGTGAAGGTGTATGAGGAGATAGTAGGGGTGAGGGTCTGTGAGGAGACAGTGGGTAGCCGTGAAGGTGTATGAGGAGATAGTAGGGGTGAGGGTCTGTGAGGAGACTGTGTAGAGGTGAGGGTCTGTGAGGAGACAGTGGGTAGCCATGAAGGTATATGAGGAGATAGTAGGGGTGAGGGTCTGTGAGGAGACAGTGGGTAGTGGTGAGGGTGTATGAGGAGATAGTAGGGGTGAGGGTCTATGAGGAGACAGTGAGTAGGTTGTGATGGTCTGTGAGGAGATGGTAGGGGTGAGGGTCTGTGAGGAGATGGTGGGGTGAGGGTCTGTGAGGAGACAGTGGTAAGCGTGTGTGAGGAGATAGTAGGGGTGAGGGTCTGTGAGGAGACAGTGGTAAGGGTGTGTGAGGACATAGTGGGTAGGGGTGAGGGTTTGTGAGGAGACAGTAGGAGTGAAGGTCTGTGAGGAGACTGAGTAGGGGTGTTGGTGTATGAGGAGACAGTAGGGGTGTGGGTCTAAGAGATTCTGAGAGTAGGGCTGTATGTTGGAGACAGGGTGGCAATCTGTTCTCTGCTCTGGTATTCACTGACTACCTCCTCCGTTTTGCAGACAATGTCTGACTTCATATGCAGTAGCCATGAAATCTAGGAGATTAATTATTTTTTAAATTATTGTACCAATTCCAGATCCTTTTACCTGATCCATTAATATCATCTCAGGGGGGAAAAAATAAACAAACCAAGCAACCAACCAACCTCCAAATACTGTGGCTCAAGAGCTATGGTGTAGTGTCTGGTAATCTGAGTTCTGGAACAAGAAGTGGCTTGTGGGAAGTCGCTAGGTCCCTGGGATCTGAGCCATCACCTTAAATCGAAGCCCGGGGGCCCAGACCATTCAGTGGATCAGCCACCATGCAGTGGCCACAGCACTGGTCAGGTCTGAGGCTTCCTGGCTTCTAATCTCGTGTATGTATGTTTGTTTTTAACCCCAGCCACATCTGTATTTTAAAAAAATACATAAGTTTGTTTTTCAGGTACCCTAGACAGGTTGATTTTTACCCTACTTTTGTGACTTGAATAGTGTTTTTTTAAAAAAGAGAATAATCCTCTTGTCTATCCTGGTTGGCCTGGAATCTGCTTAACTGGGGGAATTTTCTTTGTGGGGAATGCTCTCTCCTCCAGCCAGGTGGCGCTGCAGTGTCTTCAAATAGCAACACTAGGCGCTGGGATTGCCTGGAGCTCCCCTGGTGTGCCTGTGTGTGTGCGTTTAGGTGTGGTGTGTGCCTGTGTGTGTTTATGTGTGGTTTATGTCAGTGTGTGTGATGTCTGCGTTCGGGCATGTGTTCACATGTGTGGATGTGTGCTCTAGTTGAGAAGCAACCCTGTTGTCATATTTTGCTCTGTTTTCCTTGGATAGGCAAACTTGACTTGCTGGAATGTGTTTGAGGTAAGGAAAGTAGCCTTTCTTGGGACCAGGAGTTTATACTTGTATGTGCCTCAGTAATGAAAAGCAAACAGAAAATAACACCAGTGTTTGAAATACAAACATGTCAGAGGGTAGGAGTCTTTTGCTCTAAATGACAGGAGTAATTTCCCCTCTGCATTCTTATCCTGTAGATGGATTTTGGATGTTCAAAAGATCTTTCCAAAAATAAAAAAAAAATCTATTCTTTCACTTTGTATGAGCTTTCTGTTTTTCTATAACTTTGGAAGGAGGATTTTATTTTATTTTTTTAGGTTTTTTTTACTTAATTTTTATTTAATCATGACTGTATACATTAATGGGGTACAATGCGATGATTGATTCTACAATGTGGAATGCTTAAATCAAACTAATTAGCATAACCATTACCTCACTTACTTATTTTTGTGGTATGACATTGATAATATACTCTTAGTTGTTTTGAAATGTACCCTTGCATTGTATACACTAGGTGAGATCCCATCAAAGGAGGGTATTTGATAGAAAGAGGATTTTTGATAAGTTTTGTTAATAACAGTCATTGATCAAGACTGGGACTTTTTTTATAATTAAGTATGAAATATACCATCTAACTTGGTGTTAGACATATAAAATACGTCAGTTCAGTTCATTGTTGTCCCGTAAGTGAATGAATTTGTTTTAAGCATTGTAATTTTATTTGTTCTGCTGTAGTTATAGTTAAATAAATATACACCTATTAATTGGGGAAAGCATGTGTTGAATCTGTAATATTATTTCATTAACCTACCATTTAGAGAATTTTAAAGGCCTTTGGGAGTTTCCTTTACCTACTATTTAAAAATAACAACAAAAAACTTTTTTGTCAACTAACCTCAGCATAGAAGTCAAACTTACCTGTACGTATTCTGAAGCTGTTTTCTACTAATGTGCTTTCTAATTTCCAACAGGTTGTAAGAAGGTGTATCCTGGGTGCAGTTGTCGACAGTGAAAAGAACTACGTGGATGCTCTTAAGAGGATTTTGGAGGTACCTAAGTATCGTGTCATATAATACAAATTTTTTTTTGGTTTTTTTTGAGACAGAGTCTCATTATGTCGCCCTCGGTAGACGTCACAGCTCACAGCAACCTCAAACTCTCTGGCTTGAGTGATTCTCTTGCCTCAGCCTCCCAAGTAGCTGGGACTACAGGCGCCTGTCACAGCACCCTGCTAGTTTTTGTTGCAGTTGTCATTGTTGTTTAGCTGACCCTGGCTGGGTTTGAACCCGCCAGCCTTGGTGTATGTGGCTGGTGCCATAACCACTGTGCTATGGGCGCCGAGCCAATACATACATTTTTATTATCCTTTTAAAAACATGTAGTTTTTGTTATACATACATGTTCTATACACATATATGTTTATGAGCCCAAAAAAATGCAAATTTGCAAAATTCTCCAAAGAATTTAAGTATTGTGTCTGTATATTGACATCAAAAGTCATGATTTGTTATGAACCCAAGATGATATTTATATATTCTTTTATCTACCCTTTTAAAAAAGTCTGCACCATCCTTACTTATTCTGTCTTAGCACTATGAGAAACCGCTGTCTGAGATGGAGCCGAAGGTTCTGAGCGAGAGGAAGCTGAAGGTGGTGTTCCACCGCGTCAAAGAGATCCTGCAATGCCACTCCATGTTCCAGATCGCGCTGGCCAGCCGCGTGTCCGAGTGGGACTCCGTGGAAATGATCGGTGATGTCTTTGTGGCTTCGGTAATTGCATCCAGGTCGTTTATTCTCTTCTTAGACTGACGTTTGGTCCTGGAAAGGTGGAGTCACAACACAGGACCAGTGCTTCTTTCTGGGAGCACTGTAAGCTGAAAATGTACAGTCCCCCTGGCCGCGTGTGTGTCCCTGGTAAACAAGAGGCGGACGTTGGACAGGGAGCCCAGGGAGGCTTGCAGAGGCTCAGTGGGCAGGGAGCTGCGGAGTGATGTAGAACATGCACGGTTTCAAGTCTTGGAGGTGCTGTTCGTGTGCCTCAGTAATGCCTCTTGTTGCTGAACAAAGAGCAGCTTGTGGGCAGCGTTGTGACATCCCGCGTTTCAGCTCTATACGGCTCTCTTCCTAATCCTGGTCCCACCTTACGTGGGCAGGATTCTCTCTTGCCTGGGAACAATAGAAAACACATTCTGGGAAAATCTGTTTCCTCCAGCTTTGCTCTTTGATCTAGAGTTTTTTGTTGTGTAGATACAGACGTTGGACCCTGCCCCTGAGACATCGAGACACAGGGACCTGATGTCGCAACAGCTTGCACCAGCGTTTCCTGGTGGGAGGAACGGTTGCTGCCCAGAAGCCCCCGCAACAAGCTTCTGCCTTGGCAGTTTTGAGTCATTTTACCTCCGCTCCGAGTGTGAATTACATACATCATATTTTTGGTCAGATTTCTTTCTAAACGCAGGAGATACAGATAAAACGGATTAGTTTCTATAATTACTTAAGATAATAATGGTATCCAAAGGATATAAGCTTGCAAGTTTTTTTTAAAGTGTACTTAAATGAATGCTGTAACAATGATATGTGAAAAGATTTTATTTTTTCTGAATTATTCATCTGTGCTCTCGATGAAATATGTAAGTTGTAGGACATTTTGAGTAGAATGTGGATGCAATATCCTTACTCAGATATCTGCATAATACCCTTTATGGAGCCTTATTAAAAAAACAAAAAGAGAAATATTGGGTATTTATCTTATTATAGCATTTTTGGGCTATTTTATGTAGTAACTACAACTCTGCCTCTAGTCTTTAAATAGTTACCTTGCCAACATTTTAAAACAGGAAAATAAGTCTTTTTTTCAAAACACACAATTTAGATAACCATATTCCTCCGTCTGTGAGTCACGTCAGATCTTCCTATGGATACTGTTGTCAGCCTGACTGTCCTAGAGGAATTGTAGCATTGTAGGAATATAACACGGAATACATTTTTTTTCTCTGTGAATGTTGACGCCAAGCGCAGATGTTTCTGCCTCTTAAAACCTCTGTATTTTGGGAAATAATCATCAGTGGGGCCTGGGGAATAGGCTCACCCCTCTGGCATACCAGCAGGGGGTGGCCAGTGTTGGTTTCTGAGGATCCTGGGGCTGCAGTACTGGGAATTACCTGACAGTCTCGCTCGGAGTCCTGGGATTGGAGCTCACCAAGTGACGCTTGGCAGGAGTTTAAAGAAGGTTGTCTGTGATCACCATCTGTATTTCTCTGTGGTCAGGAGCCATCTTAACCCCAGATTACCACGGTTTTGAATAAGGATGCCCAAAACTGCACTGGAGTTTATAAAAAAGGTCCAGCTAGCCATCTAGACCATTCTTGAGGAGGCCAAAGGAAAAATCACGTGGCTGTGATGAATTTTCATCCCGTGAGAATATTGCAGTGGCTGGAAGGGGGCCGGTTTCAGATCTTTTTTATTTTTTTTAAATTCTGCCTGGAGCTTTTTATTTTATTTTAGTTATAAAATATTTATTTATTTATTTATTTTGAGGTACAGTCTCAGGCTGTCGTCCTGGGTAGAGTGCCTTGGCATCATAGTAACCTCCAACTCTTGGGCTCAAGCGATCCTCCTGCCTCAGTTTCTTTTTAGTAGAGACAGGGTCTTGCTTTTGCTCAGGCTGGTCTGGAACTTGTGAGCTCAAGCAATCCACCCGCCTCCGCCTCCGGGAGCAAATGTTTTAAAGTATAAAAGAGAATGTCTGTACTCACAAGTGCCTTCCTCTCCTTCATTTCCTGTATTTCAGTTTTCTAAATCCATGGTCCTTGATGCTTACAGCGAGTATGTGAACAATTTTAGCACAGCTGTGGCAGTCCTCAAGAAAACATGTGCGACAAAGCCTGCTTTCCTTGAATTTTTAAAGGTAAGCACATTTTAAAAAATTGGTGTCTTAATATCCTCTAAATGGAGAGTACCAGTGAAACAAGCGTGGGACTCCTGCTGAGTGGGAGACGGGGAGGGGGCACATTCCAGCCCAGAGGACACACTGTGGGCAAGAATACAGCCCAGGTAGCCTTAGCCACAGTGCCCAGGAGGAGGGTCCAAGGTCCAGGTCAAAATACTTCCCAGTCACAGTACACTGAATCTTGCCTCAAAATGTATCGTGTGAGCATGGAGGTCTCAGTACCAGCCCCAGGTTTAATGGCACAAACGAAAACGAATTTGACGTCCCAATGTAGCTTTTTGAACATACCTTTAATTTGCACATCCTTAGGTGTGTAGAAGGACAGGTAGAAAGAAAGAAGGTCAAGATCTGGTCCGAAATTACCTTTTCCTTGGTGTCCTTCAGCGTGACCTCAGGAGTAATAGAAACCGGTCTAGATTCCGAGTTGGGCCCAGGCATGGCTTTGTTCCTCCTGAGGTCCCTCCCTCTCTGCAGTGAGGGGAGCCCTTCCCTGGCTGGGCTGGACAAGCCAAGGCCTTCCCCAGTCCTAAGCTGCAGGTCAGAGGCTGTGAGAAGGAAGGGTTACTGCACCGCAAAGCAGACTGAATTCAGGCTTCAAAGCCCAGGCTGCTGGCTCTGCCTGCTTTCTGAGGCCCTCATTTACATTATAAAACCTTGGGACAAAGTGTTCTTGAGCTTGGACCATCCTCCTGGGCACTGCAGCTAAGGCTACCTGTGCTGTATTCTTGCCCACAGCAGTGTCCTCTGGGCTGGAATATGCCCCCTCCCGTCTCCCACTCGGCAGGGGTCCCACGCTTGTCCTGCACTCTCCATCCAGGGGCCCATCAAGGTTTGTTAAGGGATTAAGCTACAGCCCCCTCGTGCAGAGTTGCAGGCTCCCTGTCCTTTGCTATGGCCACATTTCTTTCTCTTAGGGACTGAGTCAACAATGCCTCTCCTCTGAGGGTTGGTTTAGGTCCAGTGCTGTGACCACAGCGCCCACCCCTCAGCTTGCCAGCTGCCTAGCAGCCTGGGAAGATGAACTCTGACTTTATCTCACAGCCTGGAGGCACCTCAGAGCCTGGTGCCTGGGCAGTTGAGAGGCCAGGCCATGCTGGGCAGGGCCCTTTGTTGCCAGTGCTGCTCTGCAGCCAGGGAGCTGAAGACACATGGGTGCTGCTCTAGGTCAGCGCTGCCCAGTGGCCTCAGGTAGTGAAGGTCCAGGCCCATCCAGCATCTCTTTCCTATAGGGAGAGGTGGCCACCCCCTGGGCTGAGTGGTCAGAACACAGACACCCCACACAGCTCTGGAATCCGCCCAGAGCTAAGTCCAAGTGTGAGGTTTGGCCCCTTCATGAGAGGGGCAGATTCTCCCCAGCACAGGTCCACAAAAGTATTTTGAAAGAGGTTTGGTAAAATTTCTTCCTGTTAAAGATGAGGTATAGGTTCTTGAGTAGCCAGGAATTCCTTCCTTATTGTCCTGAGTCATGGGGGATCCAAGGCAGGAGGGCACCAAGGTCAGGAGGGCGTTCTGGGCAGGGGGGGTTCTGGGCAGTAGGGTGTCCTGTGTAGGAGGGCGTCCTGGGCAGGAGGGTGTCCTGGGCAGGAGGGCACCATGGGCAGGAGGGCACCAAGGGCAGGAGGGTGTCTTGGGCAAGAGGGCATCCTGGGCAGGAGGGCACCAAGGGCAGGAGGGTGTCCTGGGCAGGAGGGCATCCTGGACAGGAGGGCACCAAGGGCAGGAGGGCGTCCTGGGCAGGAGGGCACCAAGGGCAGGAGGACGTCCTGGCAGGAGGGCGTCCTGGACAGGAGGGCACCAAGGGCAGGAGGGCATCCTGGCAGGAGGGTGTCCTGGCTGGAGGGCGTCCTGGGCAGGAGGCCGTCCTGGCAGAGGGCACTCCGCCCCACAGCCTGGTGAGCTGGTGTCTTCCTCTGCAGCAGCGCCAAGAGGCCAGTCCTGACCGGGTCACTCTTTACAGCTTGATGACAAGGCCTGTGCAGAGGTTCCCACAGTTCATCCTCCTGCTCCAGGTAAGGGCTCACGGCTTCCCAGGCCGGCTGCTGTCTCTGCTGTGACTCATCCTCGGGGCAGTAGCACCTCTCAGGGCCCTCTTCTCTCTCTGGGCAGTTACAGATGAGGGCATCTACACGGAGGTGCGTTACAGAATTTTACAAAGGTGTGGCCAACATGTAGAGAATAGAGTATTTTGTAAAATTTATAATGAATATTTTGTAAATAAAAGTACAGTTAGCTACAGTTTCCAGTTTTCCATACGTATAGCTACTTTAGAGGTGACTTTTCGGACGCCTTGTATATTCTTTTAGACAAAAGGTGGGAAGGGCTGTTGGAGACAGAACAATGGAGAGTGAAAGCCACAGAAAAGAGCCTCTGTCTGTCCCCAGGGGCCATCCCGAGGGGACGTTTGTGTGGGCCCTGCAGCTCACAGCTCCTTTGCCTCCGTCTGCTCTGGACAGCCCCTCGGGGGTGTTCCTTATTACGCCTTGGGGACTGAGGCTTGGGGATGCTCATGATCTGCCTGGCAGACCCAGCTGGAGAGGTGCTGGGTTGCTCCTTGTCCTCTGGTTGCAAGTCCGCTGGGCTGCTCACAGCCCCAAGAGGATGTGGGCCGAGAAGCCAGGAGAGTAGCAGCTGATGGAAGCTTTGCAGGAAAGGGCCTGGCAGGACTTTCATGCCTTTCATTACATACAGCCCAGAGTTTTAAAAGTTTGTTGTTGTAAGTATTTTTTACACTCTTTCCTTTTATATTTATTTTTTCTTACTTACCTCTAAATACTTAAATTCACCGAGAAGGAACATTCTTCAACTTGGAAATCCAGTTATAACAGACGCAAGAATTTTGGTTCCAAAACACTTTCGGGCATGTTCTTCTAAACCAGCACCCACAGAGTTAGGTCAGTTTATGTACAAACATTTCTCCCTCCCTGGCTTATTGAAAATTTCAGGGGTGGGCAGAGAGAGGACTCGGCTTCCTTGTTCTTTTAAGACTGTGTTTTCAGTGCAGTTTTAGGTTCAGCGCCTCCCCATGTTCCCCTCTGCCTACATGTACAGCATCTCCCCCCACGCACCTGTTTGGGTGATGAACCTACATGGACATACCCCTACCACCCAGGGGACACAGGGCCCACAGTTTACATGAGGGCTCAACCCTGGTGCTGCACAACCTGTGGGTTTGGACAAATGCACATGATGTATTGGCCATTGTACCATCCTACAGACTAGCTTTGTTCTCCTGAAATCAGACTCCTTTATCCATATGAAGTGGAGGCACCAAGAGAGGCCCTGCTACATGAATTCACACTGCGGGTAAGGTAGTCAGCACCGCAAAACTGATGTACGTTTAACCCTAGGAAACTGAGTTTCTGTAAAAAGTAGCTGGACTATCTATGCCTGAGTTCCTTTGTCTGACTCAACTGAGAAAAACAATCTAATTATTATCTGGAACATGGTTACAGAGAGCAAAATATCTCTAGGCTTGTGCCACATTCGTATTTAGTTGTGCCCTTTATTGTACAATGCTATTTTTTGGATTTTGTTTTTGCAGAGGGAGCTGCCGAAATGTTCAGCCAAGTTGTGACTCAGTTTGTTATCCTTTCCCAAGTGCTTACTTTATTTTTCCCCCGAATAGCTGATGTCATTGCCTCTTCCCAGTTGTCAGTTTATGAGCGATGTGATTAATCGTAGGAGTTACACGCGCGTGGAAACCGCCCACCGCTCTACCTTTTTGCTCACAGGACATGCTGAAGAATACACCCCGAGGACATCCTGACAGGCTGCCTCTTCAGATGGCTCTGACGGAGCTGGAAACGTTAGCGGAGAAATTAAATGAAAGAAAAAGAGATGCTGATCAACGCTGTGAAATTAAGCAAATAGCAAAAGCCATTAACGAAAGATACCTGAACAAGGTTGAGACAGATTTTTTTTGACTCTCTTCTGAAATCATTTTTGCTTTGTACTAATAAGCCACTGCTATCCATCCATTTATAACTGATCTTTTGAAATGTTTGGAATAATTGCTTTGGCCCAGAGTTTTTCATTGGGTGTTAATGGAGAAGTGCTGGCAGCAGCCGAGTCTGGGAATTGTGTACAAAAGCGTCTGTCTGCAGTTTCTTAAGAAAGAGGTTCATGGATTCCTTAGATCCTCAGATGGGTCCGGGACCCCCAGAAAGCCTAAGAGCAACTCTTGTATCTTAATTTTACTTTCACGATACTACATTCACTTTAGATAGTGTTAATTAAAACTCAAAATATCTACATGCATTTCTGCTTGTACCTGCAGGCGCATGGACTAAGCTGTATTTGTCTTGAAAAAGTGAAGGGAACACCGTAGGGTGCCAGTCCATGTGCAGGGCTGGTTGTCACCTTTAGGTTTACAAATCATTTTCCTGCAGCAGTTCTCTGGCTCTGTGTAGCCCTGGTCCACAGGAAGGTGTTCATTTATCTAAGCCGTATTAAATGACTCTATATCGTATCATTGTTGCTAAAGTCACGTTTGATTTTTGTCTGTAGGCGTCATTTTCTACCTCCCAGTGACATTCAGTAATTTATCGATGATAACTTCACGGTAATATATTATAAACCACAGGTTTTCGCTCATTCTCCAAGTGATTTATGTAGAAATTTGTATAAGCAGAAAATTGCATCCCAGTTACATTCTTTTTTTTTGCAGTTTTTGGCTGGGGCTGGGTTTAAACACGCCACCTCCAGTACATGGGGCCAGCGCCCTACTCCTTTGAGCCACAGGTGCCGCCCCCAATTATATTCTTGACATAGTTTTTGTTATTTACAATCTGAATACACATAGGGGACAAAGGAAGCTCAGAGGCTCAGGGAGATGTGACAGCAGGTAGCTGAACATGGCATAAATGTGTTCACGGCCGCATTCTTTGGGGAGTGTGTCAGGAAAATCCAGAAGCGAGATGGCTTCTCCACTGATGCGGTGTGCCAGGCAGCGGGCATAGATGTGGAATCAGATCCCTGGGCGGAGGGCCTATTGGCTGGATCTTTGTCAGAAGGACAAATTCCACAGGTTGTATTGTTTCATTGATTGATACGAAGCATCTTTCCAAAGAACTGAGGGCATTTTGTTTGGCTCAGCGAAATAAAATGTGGCCTATCCTGAGAAGCTAAGATGCTTACTCAATGACGTTTGCTTTGGGAAAAGTAAAATTACAAAATAATTACTTCCTCATACAAGTGTGTCCGGTCGAGCTGGTGGTATGGGTGTGAATGGTTGACTGTGCGGTGAACGTCTGCAGGGAAGGAACCTCATGCTGGGGGAAGTTTGGAGAATCAGGTGAGGAGGAAGGAATCGTTCCTTATAGCTACAGAGCTGTGCTCATTGGGAGAGTGAGACTGTTCACGTGTAGGGTGGCTGCAAACACCGATGTCGGGGAAGCATTTCCAAAGTCCCTTTCAGAACTCCATGTAGTCCATGCAGTGTGAGGAGGAGTATGTGGGTTCTCTTTAAAGAAAAATATCTACAGAACTGTGACACTGTAAACGCTTGTATTTTGGAAGACTTTTCCCTCATCCTTTTTCTTTTTTTTGGTAACTGTGGTTGTGGTAACTGTACTAAGTATTGTTTCGAATATATTTAGCTTCTCAGCAGTGGAAACCGATACCTCATTCGATCGGATGATATGATAGAAACAGTTTACAACGACAGGGGAGAAATCATGAAAACCAAAGAACGCCGAGTCTTCATGTTAAACGATGTGCTGATGTGTGCCACGGTCAGCTCGCGGTAAGGACATGCTGCATGGTTTTCACCAGTCTCATAATCCCATGCTGTCTATGTCTAAGAACATGTGCGTGACTTGGTTAATTCTTCGTGCTGCAACTTAGTGGTGAGATGGAAGGAAACCTTATAACAAACAAGTGTATTTTTAAATGGGCTCAGAGTATGTCTCCAGGGCACTGCTGGTAGAAATTAGATCCACATAGGTTTATTTACTTTTTTTGAAAAAGCTGATATTAGAACCAGAAATTAAATTGAATTGTTTAATAACTGTCTTAAATCATTCTACAGTTATTTTTTAAAATTACCATTTTTAAATTCCGTTTAGTTGCTTCTCTCTCTATAGTTTAATTAGCATTTTTCTTATATAATTAAATTGGATGTATTCATATTTGATGTTAACCAAGAAAATGTATTTTAGCAGGTTTTTTTTCTTTGTTTGCTTGCTTTGTTTTGTTTAGATTTTTGAGAGAGAGAGCCTTGTCGTCACCTGCATTAGACTGCCAGGGCCTCAGCCTAGCTCAGGGCAACCTCAAACTCCTGGGCTCAAGTGATTCTCCTGCCTCAGCCTCCTGAGTAGCTGAGAGTACACTCAGCTAATTTTTCTATTATTGGTAGAGACAGGGTCTTGCTTTTGCTCAGGCTTGTCTTGTACTCCTGAGCTCAAGCTATCCTCCTGCCTTGGCCTCCCAGGGTGCTAGGATTACAGGTGTGGGCCTCTGCACTTAGGCCAATTCTTTTATTTAAAATAGTTTGACATCAGAATTGTGCTCCAACACATAGAATCCTGTAGTAAGTCAAGGACATTTGAGAAGTTAAAGGGTCTTCAAGTATAGATAAATTATAGGGAATTGATATAAAATTAAACATAAGGCTCTCGGTGCTGTAGAAAATAATCCACGCTGAAGGCTGAAGTGGTGCCAGCTCATAATGTCTTGTGAGAATCAGTTGTTAAATTTCCCATTTGGGAGCCAGTGGCCAAATTGTCAGCAGCTTGAACTCCAGAAGGGCATGTCTGTACCATGGACCTTGGAGGAATGACAGACTAATTTATTTATTTTTTAACTTAATTTTCATTAAATCATAACTGCATACATTTATGGGGCACAATATGAAGATTTAATATACAATGTAGAATGCTTCAGTCAAACTAATTAACACAACCATTACCTCACTCACTTATTTTTATGGTAAGACATTTACTCTTAGTTGTTTTGAAATGTGCCCTTGCACTGTGTACAACAGGTGACATCCAGCCAAATACCCTGCCTCCACTCACCCTCCGCCCTCCCTCTCACTCATCTCCCCTTCCCTCTTCCTCCCCTCCCCTCTTTCTTTCTGGACTATCTTTGCGTTTTATCATTTGTATAAATGTGTATTTATATATTGGTTTCATAGTAGTATTGAGTACATCAGATACTTTTTTCCCATTCTTGAGATACTTTACTAAGAAGAGTATGTTCCAGCTGCATCCATATAAACATAAAAGATGTTAAGTCTCCCTCTTTTTATGACCGCATAGTATTCCACAATACACGTGTATCACAATTTGTTTATCCATTCATGGGTTGATGGACATTTGGGCTGCCTTCACAACTTGGCTATTATGAATTAGGCTGCAGTAAACATTCTGCTGCAAATGTCTGTGTTATAAAAATGATTTTTGTTCATCTGGGTAGATACCTAGTAATGGTATTGCAGGATCAACCGGTAGGTCAACTTTTTGTTCCTTGAGGAGTCTCCATACTTGTTTCCAAAAAGGCTGTATTAGTCTGCAGTCCCACCAGCAGAGTACAAGTGTTCCCTTTCTCCACATCCACGCCAACATCTGCAGTTATGAGATTTTGTGATGTGGGCTAATCTTACTGGAGTTAGGTGATATCTCAAAGTGATTTTGATTTGCATTTCTCTGATGATTAAAGATGATGAGCATTTCTTCATGTGTCTGTAGGCCATGCACCTGTCATCTTCAGAAAAGTTTCTGTTCATATCTCTTGCCCACAAAGAAATGGGTTGTTTGGGCTCGGCGTCTGTGGCTCAACGGTCTAGGGCGCCAGCCACGTACGCCTGAGCTGGTGGGTTCAAATCCAGCCTAGGCCCGCCAAACAACAATGATGGCTGCAACCAAAAAAAAAAAAAAAAATCGCCGGGCTTTGTGGTGGGCACCTGTAGTCCCAGCTACATGGAAGGCTGACGCAGGAGACTCGCTTGAGCCCAGGAATTGGAGGTTGCTGTGAGCTGTGATGCCATGGCACTCTATCCAGGATGACAGCTTGAGGCTCTGTCTCAAAAAAAAAAAAAAAAAAAAAAAAGGGGTTTTTTGATTAGTTTGCATTCGCTATGGATTATATTTATCAGACCTTTGTTGGAAACATAACATGCAAAAATCTACACCAATTCTTA
>CAUYRH010106858.1:0-24181 GCA_963574655.1 Perodicticus potto
TGTTTATTAGGTTTCCACTTTTTGCCTTCACAGAATTAAAAAGGCTTAAAATTTAATAACAATAATAATGTTTAAGATAAGGACTAGAAACAAAAACCTCTTAAAGAATGAACGAAGATAAATACATTCAGACAGGAAAACAGACGACAAGCAAATATCTTAGGCCATCAGTTATCCAAACTTACTGGATCCACTTGTAAAGGGTTTTAAACAAACTTTGTAACTGCTAAAGGGATTAGTCCACTTGTTCTGTTCACTCATTCATGCTTTTATCCATGTATTCATTCTAGAAGGATTTATTGAGCAACTGTTCCATAACAGTCATGTATTGGACACTAAGGATACAGCGGTCCATGAGAGAGATAATATCCTTAGTTTTACATGTTTCCCAATTTAGTGGGAAACACAGACAAGGAAACAATTATATCGTGAAGGAATAAGAACTACGATGGATACAGTTTGTGAAGTGATGAGAACACTGAGGAGAAATTTCTGCTCCACTGAAATGTGGTGACCCCAACTGAGGACTGAAGAATGGTTAGAAATAAGTTGATAAAAACGTGTAAGGATGAGGGGGGTTGTACGGAAAACCAAATGGTCCAAAATGATAGGAAGCATGTGAAAAGGTCCAGTAGCAAAAATAAATACATACATAAATAGAATTTTGAGGAGACTGAGAATTCCCTCGATGATTTCAATCACGTAACGTAACGACAGAATTTGCCCATTATTTCGATCTCTGAAGAGCCACTCTAAAACACATAGAAATCACAGAACATCCAATATTATAACTAAAATCATTCACTTTCATATTCACAAAGGATGTCTTTCAGTTTTCTAGAGTACGAAAGGCAGGTCTAGCAATTTCGAATTAGAAACTTTTTGAAACAATTTTACTATTAATAAGGAGTTCCTAACACACATCTTGGACAGGCTGTGTAGCTTTTAAGATGAGTTTATCTCTGCCATTTTCTTTAGAGTTATCACAGTGTAACAAGGAACAAGTACACCCAGGTCCTCCCAGGAGTGCTCTGTGTGTCTGGTCTATGCTTGAGCGCTAACATTTAAGAGCTGTGTAGTTTGGGGGTTTCTTTGGACCCTCGTTTCTTCATTTATGAACAGGCAATAATAATATTTGCAAAGATTTCACCTGCGAGAATATGAGATTTCCTTAATTACGTGAACTTTTTCTGTGTTCCATAACCCAGAGCTATCATTATGGCTCACTCCACAGTTGGAAAGAGATAGCAAACCTCCTCAGAGACAATAATCTCTGCTCCAAACTCGGCTTAACAGTGAAGGCCCCTCCAGTTTGAGCAGGGAAAGGCTGCCATTGTTGATTCATTGGGTGTCAGTGCCTGAGAAACTTACTGACTTGTGTTTATATTTATGCTGGCATTTGGAGTCTCAGGAGGTGTGATTGAGATATAAAAAAAGACAGGAGACAGCAGAACATTTTAAAAGCCAGAGCAAGCACAAGAGTTTGTCTCTTCACTTTGAGTTGACTTTTAAATAACTTTTTGAGGACTCTTTCCACGTAACACCACTAAGGAGAGAGATCTTGACTATAACAGAGGAAGAGAGAGAAAGGATGAAGGACAGCGATGGCTATACATGCTGTAAGTATATGAAGATGTCATTACAAATAATGTGCATTAAATATGGGTGAAGAATTACTTTCTTAAAACATTATTGACTTTTTAATGCTAGAAAAAGATCAGTGCAGAGTAAAATTTTACCTATAAAAACTTTAGAGGCAGGAGACTCAGGGTATGACAAAACCCTGCTTCTATTAGAACCTGATTCTGTGATGACACGTATCATCCGAGATTAGCTGAAAACAGGAGGACAGCCCATCTAGGCTAACAATTTAGAGCAAATCAATGCACCACTCTCATCTTTCACCTAGATTCCAAACGGCCTGCAGGAAGACATTTCTCTTCTTATACGCAATTATATGTGCAGGCATGCATGCCAACACAATCGTGATGTGCCTTCCTCCAAAGACAGGAGCTTAGACAACAAAACAGTTTCTTTAGCACTTACAGGGATGCTCTGTTTCCTGGTCAGCTTCAGGAAGAAGGACTTAGTGGCTGAAGCAAGGGCTCATCAGGTTAAAGGAAGCTGCAGTTCGAATACTAGCCTTCCATTTTACTGCATAAGCATCCAATTCACTCCCTTTCTTCTATTTCCCTTAATCCAGATGTTGCTTATTGTTATTCAGTATGATAATGACATATCCCACACCCATTTCTGAGATTACCCACTTGCAAACCAATGATGAATCTATCCCACAGACTGACACTAACAGCCCCCAGACCTGAGCCCATTCTGCCATTTTATGCAAGAACAAAACAGTGATTCTTGAAAGGTTCCCCAGCAGGCCCTGAAATTTGGTAAAATGCTTTTCAAAAAGCATTATAGCAGGGTTCATCTATAATAATGGAGTTGTAAAATTAACTTAATTGTCTAAAACCAGGGGATCAATTTCATAAAGTATGTTATAATCTTAGAACAAAGTTCCATGGAGCCATTACAGTCAAATAATAAAAGCATATTTGATGGCATGGGGGAAACGCTCCTTCATTGTTACAGAACAGGATGTGCAAAAATATGATTCTACTCTTACAGTTGATCAGTGTGTATATGCCTTGAATGCCTGTACTGTCTCTCTCCCGCTCGCTCTCTCCCTCTTTCCCTCCCTCCCCCGTGCACTTGTGCCTATGTAGAAGGTGCTCACTTGCCTCCTTCAGATCACACTCCCAAGTCACTTTCTCCCTGAAGTCTTCCCTGGACACTCCATCCAAATTTCCAAGCTCTTCTCAAGACCTTCGATCTCCATTTCCTTGCTATTTTTTTTTTTTCTTCTTAGTATTTATAGCTTTGTAACATACTAAACGTAATCTGGTCCTGGACAGAAACATATGGCACACAGACTATGGTCACTGAGAAGAGTTTAATGGTGGTGCCACTTAGAAGAGTGTGTGAGCAGGGGAAAGAAAAATCAGCAAGAGATTATAAAACAGGCCAAGATAAGCAACAATAAGATGACCAATGTGACTACTGGGAATGAAGGGTCAAGAAGAAATAGTGGTCACTACAACTCAGGGAGAAAACTGTAGCCATAGATGCCAGAGAATTGAGCAAAGGAACCAAGCCACCGTGACTCCACAGCCCAACAGGAGTAAATACCCCCACTTCCCTCTCTTTCCTCATCTGGACTCCTCCATGGGCCTTCCCCTTTTCTGAGTCCAATTACAAGTCAGAGCACACAGGAGCTTGTCCTTAAATTTCCTTCTCCCAGGACAAAAAGCAGTGTGGAAATATCCAAGTGGATAATAACCAATAAGTGCAAAGTTTACTTAATATTTTTTTATCGACTCTCCACCACTAAAATTAATCTCTGAGATAATAGGGACTTTTTTTCAACTGTGTGATCCACTAATATGCTTCCAGGAGATGGAAATACCTGTGTGCAATAGAAGCTTCAGTAAATATTGGAGAAATAAATGAATATTGAATGATAGTTATAAAATGATTGTATTTGGGTAGTACGTTTATGGATGATTTTAATTTCTTTATGTGACTTTCTATATTTTCCAAATTTCCTCAATAAACATATACTTTGCTTACAATCAGGAAATATTATATATGTGTGTGTATGTGGGTGTGTATGTGAGTGTGTATGTGTATGTTTAGTCTGGAGTCTGGCAAGTAAGCAGGGGAAAGAAGCCAATTATTTCCTTGAAATTTATAAAGTAATAAAACAGGTGCTGTGTTCCGCAGCTCTGGACCATGCTGATGTAGTTATGTCTAGGAAGCTCTGATCAATATTACCTTTCCAAACTGTACAAATACTCCAGACCAATTGTCTACCCATATATTATTTATGCTGTCAAAATAATATTTAGGCAATACATAATTAAAAAACAGCTAGCTCTAGAGACACAACTAGAACATTGATCATGAAAGAACTCAGCCTTATTTTGATGAATTGAAGGAAAGACATCCTTCAGGATTTGACAACTGTTTTTAATAAAACCAGACAAGCAGCTTGGCAGCTCCTGTTCCTGGCAGAGGCCCCCAACCTTTAGCAGTGCATGTCCCCAGTGAATAGCATTACTTACATTCTTATCTATTTACGTGTAAGTTATAGTTACCTGTATTACAAACCTAATTCAATCATCGGTCTCTAAACACAAGGACAATGGTGATTTCTAGCAACACGTTTCCCAAGGCAGAAGTTATTCTGTCAGCAGCAAAAATAATGATTGGATGATATGAAATTGTATTTTGTTACTTGAGTCAAAACATATATAGTAAAATCTTGCTAAAAGGGCCTTATTGCAACCAAGTTTTACTTGCCCTTGATACAAGGTGCTCCATCATACTGCTGTCATGATAATACCAAATGCCTATAACAGAGTTGTTATCTAATACATTTCCACCATCATTATAATAGGGGCTGCCAGCATTTTGAATGGAATGTAACAGACATTGATTTGCATACCCCAGTGTTATTATTGTTCTTTGCTTTTACTACCTTCTAGCTTGGAAATAAATGAGCTTCTATTTCTGTTCACTGTTGTTCTTTTCCTTATTCCAAATGTTGTTCCTTGCTTTTCAGCATGATCATTGTACATCTAAAAGCTCGAGACTCCTTGAATGCTGTAAAAAGCACCAGATTGCATGAAAGTGCATTGTCAGTCAATAAAGAGAAAAGAAAAATCTTAGATATAGCTCATAAATATCATTAATTCAATGCAGGGTTTAAGTTAACTTCTTTATATCTAAGTTATATAATTGTTTAATCATATATGTGTACTTATATGTACACACACTCACACATACTGTTTTTTTTCTCACATCTCTCATGAAATTTCATAAAAATAAACATTTACTATAAGAATAGTTCCTGATAAGGTCAATGGAAATAAAATTATAAATCAAAGCATTATATAAAGGAGATGGTAGGAAATAAAAGCTATTTCCAGCTGATGTTTCCTGGCCCACCATCCACCACCCTCAGGGTCTTTGACTAATGATCATCTTTAGCAAATGCCCTAAGCTTTCATGGATCCTGGCCAGGACATCCTTGGATCAACAGATATAATGGTAAGGGGAACAACATTGGCACCTTTGATTGGAGTGATAAATTTATTAATAAATGGTTACCAAATTTATACAGTGGAAGATGACTAACTTGATACCCAATTCATCAGGGATATATCTTTCTGTGGGATTAGCAATGGTAGCCTTGAGGAAATAGAAAGGTAAGGGGTCAAAAGGAAATAACAGCAGTCAAGGGAGGAGTTAAACAAATTACTTAACCTCCATAATCCTTAGTATTTTTATGTGGAGAAAACAGATAATACTAGCACCCCTCTCATGGGGTACTGGCATAAAATGGATTTAAAAAATCAATAAACTCCATCCTAAATATTATTCAAAATTATTACTATTATTGGAACTTATTGATTCATGGTTCTTTGGTTCATCCTTTAAAGATAATTTCCCTTTAGCCTACTCTTTCCATTCATTTCTGGAAAGAAATTGACCACATCATGGGGAAGATGAATGTTCACTACAGACTATCACAGAGACAGTAGGATGGCAAAATAGTGCTACATCATCCTTGATCTTAGGATGGCCGAGTCATCAGATTTCTTTGGGTAACCTCTGGTCTTGAGGTAGCTATTGGAATATGCAGATGCTGAGAGTCCAACAAAACCTTTGTGTTCAACTCACTGCTAGAACATTCACCTCAAGGACACAGCTCAGCAATTTCCAGCTAGGTTCAAACGGGTTCCATCACGGGACAGTGATTTTCTTCTTTTATTTGACTTTATTTATTTGTTTAAAATTGCAGATTAATATAAGGGTACATATGATTAGGTTATATTGTTTTGTGTTTGCTAGAAAAAGTCCAAGTTGTGTTTGAGTCCTTCATCCAGGAGGTGTGCCCTGACACTGTACCCATTAGGTGGGGCTTGCTGAGCTTGTTCCCCCACCCCTTCTTGAATTTAATTTTTTCTTCTCATGTGGATGCTTGTTTTTCCATTATTGAGATATTTTACTAAGGAGAATTGTCTTCAATGCCATACATGTAAATACAAAAGATGTACAGTCTCCATCTTTTTTTATGACTGAATAGTTCCATGGTATACATATACCATAGTTTATTAATCCATTCCTGGGTTGATCTACATCTTGGCAATTGTGAACTGAGCTGCTATAAACATTCGAGTGCAAACGTTCTTATGGTAAAATGATTTTTTTTCCTTCTGTGTAGATACCTAGTAATGGGATTGCAGAATCAAATGGAAGGTACTTTTAGCTCTTTGGGGTTTCTCCATACTTCTTTCCAAACAGGCGGTATTAATTTGCAATCCCACCAAAAGTGTATAAGTGTTCCCTTCTCTACACACCTTTAGCAACATCTGCAGCTTGGGGACTTTGTGATCTGGGCTATTCTCGCTGGGGTTAGGCACTATCTCAAGGTGTTTTTGATTTGCACTTTTCTGAGGCTTATGGATGATGAACATTTTTTCATGTGTTTGTTGGCCATTCTTCTGTCTTCTTGGGAGGAGTTTCTGTTCATTTCTCTTGCCCAGTGATTAACTGGGTTGTTTGCTCTTTTCTTGTTGATTTGCTTGAATTCTCCACAGATTCTGGTTATTAGTTCTTTGTCAGATTGATAACATGCAAATCCCATTCTGAAGGTTGTTAATTTGCTTTGTTTATTGTGTCCTTAGCTGTGCAGAAGCTTTTAAACTTGGTCAGGTCCCATATGTTTATTTTTGATGTTACTGCAATTTCCAAGGGAGTGTCTTCTTCATAAAAATCTTCCCCCAAGCCTAAATTTGGGGGCATCATGAACTAGGCATCAGGTTATACGAAAAGTCCATAGTAATCAAATCAACATGATATTAGCTTAAAAATAGAGACACAGATCTATGAAACAAAATAGAGAACCCAGAGATGAAACCAGCCTCATAACACCATCTGATCTTCAATAAAGCAAACAAAAGCATACACTGAGGAAAAGAATCCCTTATAAATAAATGGTGCTGGGATAATGGTTAGCCACTTATAAAAGACTGAAACTGAACCTGCACCTCTCACCACTTAGAAAGATTGACTCACTCTGTATAAAAGTCTTAAATCTAAGACACAAAACAATAAAAACTCTACAGGAAAGCATGGACATGGTGGTTTTAAATGGCCCAAACCACACAGGATAGAAGGCAAAGAAAAAGAGATTCTACTTTTCCACATACACCATCTTTTTGTCCCAGCTCCTACAGTGAGAATTGATCATCGAAAGCCAATAAAGCTTCTATTGACTGAGAGTATAAAGGGGCTTGATTCATTCCAGCACATGGAGGAACAAAAAAAAAAGAAAAGAAAGAAAGAAAAAAGAATACAGGTGTGTCCTCTGTCATAAACAATGCAGATTTACTCTCTGCAAATTTTATAACTTCAAGGATGCTGGAAAAATACTGACTTAAGTGTGTCAGGCAAAACACTATGCTGGCAATCAATTGTCTGCAGATTTGACATTTTCTAACATCTACTTTAATATTTTGAAGTTTAAAATTCCTATTTTTCATTGTCCGTACTAACATTTTCACCAAATCCTCCTTAGCTAGACTGGTATCTCAACTTGTTTAATCCAAAAAGCAGAGCTGGGTCTTCAAAGTTTCTGAGGACAGTGTAAAGAGCAGGGTATAACACACACTCTCCATTAAGAAACATCAGGTAGTGGTGCTGTTATGGGAAGGCTGACATTCAGAACGTGGGTCAAACATCTGGTTTGAAATTTATTTTTGTGAGTGCTGCCAAGTCAGAATAATGTTTATTTAAAAAGAAATTTTGAAAAGTCTTAGGTCCTTCAGTGTATGTAAGTAATATGAGATCTGACTGGTTCAAAATTAGAAAATAATTAAAACTATTGCTTTGTTTATTATTGTATTTCAAGGCCAAGAAGCATGGAAATTCTGTTTTCAAAATGCACTAGACTTTTGTAAAGCATTTAATAAATATCATCTTATGATATTTTTTGCAGTTGAAATAGAAAAATATGACAATACTTAGAGCAACATGAAACCAAATCTGGCTAAATAAAGGCATCCCAGAAAAACTCATGTGTATCAAATTTGATATAGATTACCACTGATACAAAGAAACACTGGATTTAGAACTGTCTTGAAAAAAATGAAAACATAAGGGGCAGCGCCTGTGGCTCAAAGGAGTAGGGCACCGGCCCCATATGCCGTAGGTGGCAGGTTCAAACCTAGGCCCTGCCAAAAACTACAATAAATAAATAAATAAATAAATAAGTGAAAACATAAACAGACTTTGCTCGGAGAACTGAGTATCAAAACTTGAGGGAACAACTAAATTATACGATAAATCAACATTTAAAGTGATCTTCCTGCAACTGAAATAATATACAAAAGTATAAAGGGGAAAGAAAGCAAAATAAAAATTAGTATACATTCATGTATATGTTTTATAAAAATGATGTTTAATTTTTTCAGCAATCCTCATTTTATATATCAAGAAACTAAGGCTTATAAAAGATCACTTACAGGGCTAGCTATTGGATAGCAAGGGAATGAGCTGCAGAGGCAAAATTCAAGGTTAAGTTTCTCTTACTATCTAATCTTTTCACTAAGTAATATGAAAAAAACATAAAATTCTGGCTGGGAGCTCAAAGACTGAGATAGATATGGAATAGACATAAAATGTGTTCAATTTGGAAGAAAGATTAAGAATTATTTTAACCAGAATATAAGTAACAGCTAATAATGTAATGTTATTGCCAAAACATTAATCCTAGATGAATTAATGTGAATTCATATGGTCACAAGAAGTAAAGTGGTGATCTTACTCACCTTTAATTGATCATACTAGTGTGTGGTAGCTGATTCAGTTTTGAGCAATATGTTTACCACCTTGAGTATGTCTATAAAAAGACAAAAAACAAAGTTATTTAAAACCCATAACATTACATTTATTATTATACTTAATCAACTATCTGTTGTTGCTTTCAAATCTCCATTACCATATTTTCTAATCCTGGCATTTATTTAGTCCTCATTATGTGTTGGCTACCTGTCTGAATACTTTGCACTGGTTACTTCATCAGACTGAAACACAGTCTTTCCTTGCCTCACATTCTACTCCTATATATAATGTTACTCCAGCCCTTAGCGCAGAAACAGCAATCGCATTGTGCATATAAGCACAACACCTGACCTCAGGCACAATGTGCAACAGAAATCTACCCTAATACCTCTATGTGAGATGCCTGAGGGAACACAGACATGGGAAGGAGTTAGAAGCCTATGGCCAGTGAGAGATGGGAGTTAGAGGACAAGCACTCCCCTCTTCCTTCAAGAAGAAAATTCTGAGGGGCATTTCCGGGGGGGGGGAAGGGGCACTGATGAAATCAATTCCCAGTTGCCTTCAGTAAGCATGGACAAGATAACTTACCTGGAACTGGCATTTCCTCTCTCTTTGCCTTACTCTTCAAAGTCCAATTCCTTATAACCACTTTTGAAAATAATCTACACATGTATCTTTGTCTCAGGCTCTATTTTTAGGGAAAATCTGGATTAAGACACTATCTAATTGTTATGTCAACTTTATAAGATATGTATTAACATGTTTACAGTATAGATGAGAAATCTCAAATTCCAGAAGGTTAAGTGACTTGTCCAAGGTCATTCATATTATAGGAAACAAAGATTGGTTTTGACTTCTCATTTGTCTTCTTCAAGAGCCATGTTCTTAGCCATCATCACACAGATTTCCCTTAAGGCTCAATTAATGAAGCTGGTCATATATAAAAGAAAAGAATAAAGAAAGACAGGTCTTCGAATAACTGAAGGATTTTCATGTGGAGTAACGGAATAAACATTCTGATTCGGGGGCCACAAAAAGGTATGAAATGACTTCTACTGATGGGGCCAAGGAGACTTCAGAGTAGTTTTTTAATCGTACAATAGGTAAGCTCTGTACAGATAGATAAGGAATCTGGGCCTCTGTGTTTAACATTAGGTCAAGTACATATATTTGTTGACTTATTTAGTAGTCGAAAAACATCGGTGGGATGATCTCTTCATGTCAAATTGACTAGGCTGCAACTGCAGTTATTTCATCAAATGCAAATATAGGCATTGCTGTGAAGATTTTCAGTAGGTGTGACTAAGAAGATGATTTTAGATCATGTGAGTGGGCCTCATATAATTGAAAGCCCTTGAGAATAAGCCTGAAGCTTTCTGAAGAAGAAATTCTGTCTATGCACAACTTCAACTCAGCCCTTGCTGGCTGCCTGCCCCACAATTTTGGACCCTCCTAGCCCCCCTCGATAATCACAGAAGTCAATTCCTTGCAATAAATCTCTCAATTGCATCTCCTACTGGTTCTCTTTCTCTAGGTTAAAGCCCATCTGATGCATTTAGATAACAGCAATCTCATATGGTTCAATCTGATTGAAGGACTTTTGGCAAAGGAAATGTTACATATGAGAAAAATGTGAAGTTTGCTGAAAATGAGAAAATGATCTTAAACTTAGTATAAGGAAGTGATTATGGTGTGGTTGAATATTATCTTTGTTGTACACAATGCTCTTAACATGTTGTACTTCCTTATATTTGTTATTTTAGCACAAATATGTGTATATGTATAATGAACATAAGCCATGACGAAAACTTCATTTTATTGATTATTTATAATTTGATAAGCCTTAATATATTTCACTATTATCTGGTTAATTATAACTAAATGGGATAAATGCACACAAATTGTGTTAAGAAGGGTATGAAAAAGTTTTAAACATTTCAGAATTGCTCAGGAAAGAGAAACCTTGGCAGAGTATTTTGGTGAGTGGAATAATGGAAATGTGTTATTGCTGTGTCTAGCTTAACCACCACATGTATAGTTTTTATGAGAGGTACTATTGCTGGTCCAGTTTTTCTACTTCTTTAGATCAATGTTTTACCATCATAAGCAAGTGTGAGCCAGAAAATACAAATATTTGAAGGTCCATTATTTTTGTCACCTTGCACAATAATGTTACTATTACCACTCACCTCAAAACTCACTGGGGTCAAATATAGCCATGGAGATGAAGACAAAAGCCTGGCACTGGCTGCAGTAGAGAAAAGTAAACTAGAGTCATAAATGGATTCAAGTACATGATCAGTAATATGAGCCGCACAGGTAAATAAGGCTCTTGAGTTGATAACTTCACAACGCAATGGCCTCCCCCTAAGTGAAAATTTATTATCCTGCAAATACAGGACATTTTAAAGGGGACCTACAAGCAGAGAAGGCTCATGAAGAGAAATGCTAATGGCAAACTGTACAGACAGCAATGGCCCCTAAAGATCCATCCCCCCTGAATCACTAACATGTTCGGTATTTCATGGGAGATTGCTCTCTGTCACCATAAATCTAGAAAACAGCATTTTAGTTATTTACCAAGTGATTAAACTGTAGTAATTTATTCTACTTTTATACCCACATTTTCCCCCTAGGATCCTAAAAGATTTTACTGCTTCCCATAAAGTACTTTTTACTCTAATCAATATTGATTGAACTATGTCCTATTATTTTTTTAGATTTATTTTCCTATTTTGCATGAAATTCTATTCTCCACACAGTTCATAAAAAGATAAGGTAGCATGCTTCCAGAGAGTTTTTCTCCATGCTTTTTTCCTGGCTACCCATTCTGTGGATAATACTTTTGACAACACACCTAAATGTGAATTTACTCTGTTGCTCCTTATACACATTTGTAGAAAAGAAAAGGATAAAATGGATATACTACATTAAAAATAAAAATCTGTATAAAAATGTAAACTCCCAGGCCTCTGAGCAAGTATTTAAGGCAACTGAGCTATCCAAGCAGCATACCTGATAAGACAATGTTTCTCATCATGTATTCCTCGTACTTCTGAGCAGTAGTGGATCTGAGGACACTGGAAAGGTATCTGCAATAAAAGTAAGAGAAACTCCTGCATAGTTAATACAATGTCCCTGACAATCGCTCTCAGGGAAATACCTTATATGGCACCAGTAAGAACTGCATTATAGTAAACATGGATGGGTATTCTTTATTAATATATTATCATATATTAAAATTGCATATTGTATTATGTAGTTATCACTGCATATCACAAAATGTGAAATTGTGATGGGAATTTATAAGATATTCACAACATTTTTTTAATAAGTAGGCTTTGGTATGTTGTCAGATATCATTAGCATTCTCTTTTAAGTTGGTCCACCAATTTTTTCCATTTTTCTCCTCTTCATCCTATTTAGAAATATATGTTCATTTGCCTCTTTACTTAAGGGTACTTCAGTGAGAAAATTTGAGAACTGTTATGCTAGAGGTACTCATCCTGGAGAAAGGTATTTTAGCATTTTGAGTGGAATAGAGCCTGGTTACTTAGAAGAGTCATGTGAATTCTTAGCTGCTCACAGAAAGTTGAGTTCCTCTTGTGAAAAACTGAGCAAACGGCCAGGCTGATTAAGGGAAGCATGAGATTAAGTAATCAAGCTTCAAAGATCCTTGACCCAGGAACCTCTAGTGGAGGTCCAAGGCTGTAATTACTTCCAGAGTGTTTCTGTTGACATTTAACATAGAAAATAGTAAATGGGAAAACACTTCAGAAGTTGAAAGACTTCTGTTAGTGTCTAAGCTGTGTACTTTATTGACAGCATCTGGCGGAGACACATCCTTAGCACAGTACACTAGCCTTGAATAAAATACAAAGAACATGGAAAATTGGAACCAAATGCCTCAACTTCCCTATATGCGGAAAATAGCTACAACCTCTGAGAAATAGACAAGGACTCTGATCAGAGATAATCTGACGTGTGATCAGCCCACTCTTCACCTCCTGTTCACCAGAAAGTATTCATGGGAGAAATGTCATTTTTCTCCTGTCAAAATACCATATATCCATCAAAGTGCTTAGAAACACCATATAGCAATGGTTCTCAACCTGTGGGTCGTGGCCCACAGGAACTGTATTAAAGGGCTGCAGCTTTGGGAAGGTTGAGAACCACTGCCATATAGGAAAACGGAATGCTGTCCAGTGTGAATGAAAGTCCACTGAAATGTCAGGTTTTCTATTTCTCTTCAACTCCAAAATAAGGGTTTTCATTCTTTCTTCCTGCCTCTAGTTCCCTCAGTTACTAAAATGGAAGACATGACCCAACCAAACCCCATTGAGATAAGTGCTTGGTACTTTCCAAAAGGCAATTTAAAAACAACATTTCTATGTCTATTTCATAGACATTTATAGGATTTTTCTTCAAAATAAATTAAATTGTACATGATGCAACTAAGAACATTTAGCGTGTTCACTAGAATGAAGCTGATAGCTTTATTATGCAATTTAAAAATATGTTAATTAAATTAATACATTTAAACAATTTATAAAGAATGATTTTAAAGAATATCAACTGAGATCAAATTCCCCTGATGTACATTAAGATGTAATGTTTAGGAACACCTTCAATATTACATAAAAATAAAACTTGTTTTATTTATTGAATTTTGCCTTGATTCACTATCAAAAGTGAAACATTTTAGTTCATATAGGCAAATGATCAGAATTGATTTAAAAACTTACTCATCCTTTACCTCTAGTTTCTATTTTCTACTTACAACTGATGTCCAAAGACAGAGTCTAACTCCAAATAAACAGTTAACTCATATAAGCTGTTCAGCTCACTTGGTTTTTCTCCCTTTGTACAAAATAAGAATGTACCTTAATTTGGGAAATTTATGTGCATTTTTCATAGACAGTTTTAGCATCGTAAATTATAAATTTTGATATTGGTTTGTTTCTCAGTTGCTTAGCCCCACTCCAATATCCCACATTAAATAAATCAGATATTAACTTACTCTTTCCTTTGCAACAAAATGTTAACTCTTTGAACTGAACTCCCCACCAGTAAGCTACTACAAGTTCAAAGCATTCTTTTTATAATAAGCCATTAAATTTCCCAGCATTTGCTCAAAGAGTGTTACATACACCACATACTTCCACCCCCACTACTCCATATTCTGACCCTAGATAGTCACACAGGCAGACACACACGCCTGTCCTTCATTAACAATACTACCCGTAAGTAGCCCAGTGTTCACATACTAGGCTCTTTTCTTACACACACCTGATAATCTTATGTTATGAGCTAGAAGCAACAAAAGAAGTTTAGTGCTTATGCTCTTATCTAATCCATACTTACTACCCAGATGTCGGAAGTGAGCAGATGGGAGAAAAAGAAGATATATTTCTCTGGATGCTAGAAGAAAGGATTTGGACTAGGGTTTGGATTTTCTCTTTTTGTATCCTTGAAATATAAATGCAGTGATGCTGGAAAAAAAATGATCTGGCTGCCTTTTCCAATAAATAGCCAGCCATTGACAGGCTCATCCTAAACCTAAAAAAAATAGGTATTACAAACAACAGCAACAATAATCTGACGCTCTATTGTACCTTTCTTCAGAGACTCGTAAAACATTCTGGAAATTATGTTCCAAATACCATGTTCAGCATCTAACCTTTTTCCCTTAGTCTTCTCAATGAGAGATATTAGTACACAACAGTGGATAAAAATGACCCTCAAAATAAAGACAGCTTATCATTCTCTCATGAAATACAACTATTTCGGACAGACACACACAACTCAAAAACCAAAGGCGTTTAAAACCTAAGAATTCCTTCCCGGGAGTTTTAGGCTCTTGCCTGTCCTGGATGCACACACCTGCTGAATGCAATTCATAGATATTTAATTAGCCTGCTATATGTTTGAATTATTAGAAAATATCATATAAAGGCTGAATTTCCAGCTTCTCTTGAAATAACTCAAGCCTTATTACTACAACCTCATGCCCCTACAGGTAATTAATCTTCTGACCATAGTTTTAATCTGTACAGACACACCACCCTCCTAATACAGGCGATTTTCTCAAGGTGCTCCATAATTATACTTTAAAATTTAGTTATTGAGACTACCTTGGGATGACAGTTCCTATTACAACCTGGATTTACTTGATTATTTCTGTAGATGTTTGTTATCTATGCAAGGAAAATGTCTGGGAACTGGAAAACATGGAAATGTATCAAACTTTACTTTTTTTGTGGTTCTTTTTTTTGAGACAGAGTCTCACCCTTTTACCCCAGGCTAGAGTGCCATGATGTCAGCCCAGCTCACAGCAATCTCAAACTCCTGGGCTCAAGTGATGCTCTTGCCTCAGCCTCCTAAGTAGCTGGGACTACAGGCACAATGCCCAGCTAATTTTTCTATTTTTAGTAGAGATTGGGCCTTGCTCTTGCTCAGGCTGGTCTCAAACTCCTGACCTCAAGTGACCTCCCACTTTGGCACCCCAAGGTGTTAGGATTACAGGCATGAGCCACCACCATGCCTGGCTAACATCTTGTTTTGGGAAAGCCAGGAGTCTCGTAAATAAGACAAAATACAAATTGAAATTTCAAGGCAGAAACATGCCAACTCTGTTGAGGTATCTCAACTACCTCTCTTGAGGGATCTAACAGGGTTAGAGGATTTCTGGGAAAGGAAACCTGATTTCACCCAGGAGTGCGTGAGAGGGGACTTTGTGAATATTTCTTAGGTTCCCTTCCTCTTTCTCGGGAAATAACAGACTCTGAGATGGAGCTTAGCACATAGGCAGCTTATTGAGGATGTTTTTAGTATCAAGACCTAAGATTAAGTAAGTGAAAGAAGTAGGACTTGGCAGAGGGAGATGTTGATGGTTCACATGCGGTCACAACAAGTCTCCAGCAGACCCCTGGGAGCTTTGCAATGGGGATGAATTTCAGAGCTGTTTCACATTAGAGCAAGTGAGCCAAGACTTTATAAGACTTAACAATCAATGTATGTGTTTACAAGTGAGTGAAGAGTCTGCCTCCCATAAACCCCTTCTTCTTTCCTTTTCCTAGGCAGGTATTACCAACTCTCCTTTTTATCTTGCTCCTATGCAGTGGGCATACAAGGCTGGACTTCCCTGGGCCTTTATTCTTGGTTCCGGCTGTGACTGTGTAGATGAAGCAACACGCCCCGTCCCACACAGTGTGCTGGGTCAGTGGACCCAAGTGCACGTTCACCTGTCTCTAACTCAGCTCATCTCTGTCTCTCTCTTGTTCTGACTCTCACTCCTCTGGGTATGCCTGACTTTGCAGACGCCTGTGTAAATTCAAAATGTGAGATAAATATCCCATTTTGGTATCGGTCCTTTGCTGGTTTCAGCCAGCTTTTACCAGAAAGGTCCACCTTGGAGTGAGACTTGTGGTTTTTATTACTTTGCTGACTCTTTGCCATGTTTCTATCAGTCAGACTTCTATTGCTTCCAGGGCAGTGGAGGAATGAATGACACTCCAAACCCAAAAAAGTATTATTATTAATAGCACTATGATCTGTGTAAGAATGTTCTTGGAGGCACGTTACACTACGAGCTCAGAGAAAGTCTCACTGACCATGACCACCTTGGTAACAGTAAAAAAAAAATCATCATAATTCTGGAAAAGACATAACTAAAAAGAAAATCGTCATATTTATCAGTTATTGACCGTATTCTATAATGGCAAGCATTAGAATCAGCAATTTGTAAATACTGTTTTTCATTCTTCTATCAACTTTTCAAGGAAGATCTGACTGCTCTTTTATAGATGAGGAATTGGAAGGTATAATAATGAGAAGGTAAAACCTGCTCATGAACACATAGCTAGAAAGTTGAAAGCTAAGGTTCAAACGCTGGTGGTTTTATCAGTCCTTGGCCTTAGCTTTTTCTTGACATCACACTGCTTCAAACAAGAGTAATTGATCATTGAGTGCCTATTGCATGCAAAGTTCTTTACATATATTACCTGAGTATTTACCACAATTGACCATTGAGTGCCTACTGCATGCAAAGTTCTTTACATATATTACCTGAGTATTACCAATGTCATTACCCCATGACATTTATTATTGCCTCCTTTTCCCACATGGAAAATAAGGCTAGGGAAAGTAACTTTCCAAGGATCAATCAGTTGGTAAGTGGATGTGCCATGAGCCAGTCTAAGGCTGACTAATCCTTGAGCCTGAATACCTGTCATCCTGCCTCATGGTCTTTCTCCTTGCTGGGGAAATAAGAGAGCTCAGAACATCATATAGGCATTTTCATACATTTCTACAGTCTCCAATCCCCTTCTGGGTAAAATGCAAAATCAGCAGATACTTTGTAATGGAATCAAGTCTACATGTCATAAACCTTCTGAAAAGACACCACAGATGCTCCAGTCAGATGCCTTCTGCTTTCTGCCTGTGGTCAAACCCCGGAATCCAGCAGTGAAGTCTAGATATTCTGCCTGGTGATCACTATGTCACCACTGATTAAGTTAAGTCTGTCTAAGATAGTCTCTCTTTTCTAGTAACTCACGGTAAGGCTGATTATGGACCCTTATCACATCTATGCCATTCCTTCACCTTTGCCACAGAAGGAAACTTAATCATGGGAATGACATTCATCATATTCCCAAGCCCCTCCCTCACTCAAGAGGAAGAGATTTTATTGGTTATACAGACTAGGCAGCAAGAATCTTGGGGGCTATCTTAAAACTCTGCCTGCAACATCTGGCAATCTATGTTGCACATGTAACCTCCTCTGTAAATGATTTCACATACACCTAGGACTGAGTTATTGTATGCTTTTCTGCATTGCTATGAATATGACTCTATTATGCAATAAATTGCACAGCAAAGTCCAGAACAAAACTAAGTCTTATTTTTAGACATAGACATTATAGAATAGTGTCTACCTGAATGGACTTGTGTTCAAGACAGAGTTTTCATTTACTAGGTCTGAGAACTTGAGCAACTATTAAAAGCTTTCAGAGCCTTAATTATCTCATTTTAAATTCAGAGAAATAAAAGTACCTACATCATGGGAAGAAATTTGGCATAAGAGTTAAGGACCGAGGCTCTAGAGCGAGATTGCTTGTGTTTCACTGCTGCTCTACCATTTATAAGGCTGAGTATATCAGCTGGGGAAGTTTATGCTGCAGTTACAAGCAAATATTTCAATGACTTGAAATGATAAAGATTTCTCTCTCATTTATGCTACCTGTTCAACTCAAATTAGCTAGAGAACTACTTCTACATTATCTTTAGTTCAAAAGTAACCTGAAGTAGACACCACTCCCTGGAACATGCCAGGCAACTTTGAAGAAAATGGGAGCTGAGTCTTGCAGCAGCAGTTAAATGCTTGGATAGTCATTGGCCATATGTTGTTCTGTGGTTCCCAAGACATAATTCTTCCTTATGAGTGAAAAGAAGAAAAGTGAACATTTTTAGGAGACAGTGCTGAGATAACTACATCAGGGATCCCTAATCAATTACCTCATTCACCAGGAGAGTGGGGATATGAATAATAATACCTACTTCCTGGATTTGTTATGTTAATTATATGAGGTAATATGTTTGGAGCATTGCCAAGGAGGAGAAGGCATCAGTTAATGTGAAATTATTAACATCATTGAACTTTTGTACATAAACAGAAAAGGTATATAAAGTTCTTGGCATAGTACTTAGCAAAGAGTGAATACTTGTTAATATTAGACCTTATTGTATACTGTATAATATTGTAATTATTATCTTTATTATTATTATTTTTTTTTTGAGACAGAGTCTCACTATGTCACGTTCAGTAGAGTGCTGTGGTGTCACAGCTCACAGCAACCTCAAAGTCTTGGGCTTAAGCGATTCTCTTGCCTCAGCTGTCCAAGTATCTGGGACTACAGGTGCCCGCCACGGCACCCAGCTATTTTTTGGTTGCAGTTGTAATTATTGTTTAGCAGGCCTGGGCCAGGCACGAACCTGCCAGCTTCAGTGTATGTGGCTGGTACTCTACTCACTGAGTTACAGGTGCCGAACCATCTTTCTTATTCTTATCTCCTTCATTTTGGGGCCAAACACATACTAGTCGTTCAATGGTTGTTTATTCTTGCATTTCATGTGTTGCATTTTATTTTCAGGCATTTACTAAATGACTCTTACATCAATCTCTGACTTTATGGAACAACTGTTAACTACAAGAAGTCATGAGATTATACTACCTATGCTATAACTGCTATGTAGGAAGGCGAATGCCAGAAACTAATGGTTTAGAAGTAAGTCAGATTTTAGGGACCCATACCTCCCCACTAGATTGAAGCCAGCGCAGGTCCTACTGAGGAAAGGACTTCAGTGTTTTCAAGGCAGATATTGTTCACCAGAGGGTCATAACAAAACACACAAACACATTTAAAGTTCTGCAGAAGAGGACAGGGAGATGGAAGAGGCAACATTCAAGGCCATGGTTATAATACCCACCGAATCTATTACCAAGCCATTAGTGTCCTTGAGCCCCAGATGCAGCCCCTTCAGGAAGAGCCCAAATGCATGCAAACCTCCACTAGTACCCAAGGTGATATTAAGAGAAATACTGTGATAGCTATGTAAGACCCCTTTCCAATTTTCACCAGGATAAGGTCTCAGAAAAGTGACTTCAAAAGAGTAATACAAAGTGCATGTGAGCCAAACCATAAAAAATTACACCTTCAAGAGTTTTGTTCCTGCCAATTTAAAAGCTGAGATTTTAATAAGGCTGATTTACAATATGCTGTATGAAAGAAGCCAGATGCAAAAGACCACATATTATATGATTCCCTTTATATTAAATGTCCAGAATAAGCAAATATATAGAGACAGAATATAGAATGGTGGTTGCCTAGGACTTGGAGGGAGAGTAAGAAGTAACTGATAATAGACACAAAAGTTTCCTTTTAGGGTGATTGAAATATTCTAAAATTAGATTTCAGTGATGGTTGCATGACCTTTTAAATATACTAGAAACATCTAAGTGTACATTTTCTTTTTCTACAAAATATTATTTATATTGGCTCGTCTTCAATACGAAATTAACTGTTATCAACAAGAGTGCCAGGATAATTTAGTGAAAAAACACCAGTTTTTTTTTCCAACAAATAATACAGGGACAACTACATAGACACAAGCAAAAATATCAAATTAGATTCGTACTTCACATCAAATACAAAAAAACAAAAAAATTCAAATGGAACAAAGTCCTAAATGTGAACTACATGATATAACTCTAAAGAGAAAATGGGTAAAGGCTTTGAGCTTGAATGAGACAAAAAATAGTTCAACATAACCAAATCAATCAATGTGATACATCGTATCAGCAGAATGAAGAACAAAAGCCATGTGATCATTTCAATAAATGCTAAAAAATTATTCCATAAAACTCAATACTTCTTCATGATAAAAATTCTCAGATTATAAATATATAAGGAATTTGATATGTCAATATGGTAAAATCCATATATGATGGATACATAGTGAGTGTCATATTAAATGGGGGAAAATTGAGAGCTTCTTCTCAGATCCAAAACAAGACAAGATACTAACTTTCACACAGTGTTATTCAGCAAAGAACTGGACATTCTGGCTAGAGCAATCGGACAAGAGAGGAAAATAAAAGACATCTAAATTAGAAAGGAAGAAATTAAATTATCTTTGTTTGCAGCTTATTTGAAATATAAGGACTCTGAAGGAAATTATTATAATTGATAAAAATATGATAAAGTTGCAGGATACAAAAATCAGTAGCATTTCTATTTGCCTTCAGTAAACAATCTGAAAAAGAAGCCAAGAAATTAATCTCGTTTATAATAGCTACAAATAAAATACCTAGAAATAAACTTAACCAAAGAAATGAAAGATCTCTATAATGAAAACCATAAAATTTCATGAAAATAATTGAAGATGGCACACAAAAAACAGAAAGATATTCCACACTAATGTATTGGAATAATTAATATTGTTAAAATGCCCGTACAACTAATGCAGTGACTCAGTGTAATCTCTTTCAAACTGCCAATGATATTCTCACAGAAATGGACAAAAAAAGTCTAAAATTTATATGGAACCACAAAATACCCAGAATAGCCAAAGGCATCTGGATCAAAATGGTTACAAATGGAGGAATCACATTACCTGGCATCAAATTATACTACAAAGGTATAGTAACCAAAAAAGCATGATACTGACAGAAAAACACACAAATAGATCAATGGAACACAATTAATATCCAATAAATAAATCCACACATCAATAGTGAATGTATTGTTGACAAAGTTGTCAAGAACAAGGGCAGTCTTTTTAATAAATGGTGCTAGGAAGACTGAATATCCATGGGTACAAAAATGAAACTATATCCTTCTTTCTTATCATATGCAACAATCAAGTCAAAATGGGCTAAAGACATAAATCTAAGACCATGAAATATGAAAGTAGTAAAAGCAAACACAAGAGAAACACTTTAGGGCACTGGTGTACATAAGTGTACATTTTAAATTGACAAATTTTATGGTATGTAAATACTATCTCAAAAAGTTGTTAAAAAAGAAAGATGATTTGCCACATATTTATCAGGTATCAATAAAAATCTCCTTAAAGTAAAAGGAATCTTCTTCTTCTTTTTTTTTTTTGAGACAAAATCTCACTTGTCATCTTGGTCTTGGGCTCAAGTGATCCCCTTGCCTCAGCCTCTCAAGTAGCTGGGACGACAGGCACCTGCCACAATGCCTGGCTACTTTTTAGAGACAGGGTCTCTCTCTTGCTCAAGCTTGTCTCGAACTCCTAAGCTCAAGCAATCTACCTGTCTTGGTCCCCCAGAGTGCTAGGATTACAAGTGTGAGCCACTACACCCGGCCCTAAAAGGAATCTTTAAAAGACATATATCTTTAAAAGACATATATCAAAAATATCAAAATAAATCAAGACAAACTAAGATTTTATCCAAAACCACCATTTAAAATCTAGTTCTAAAGTTCAATGCACACTTCATCTGATTTGACATTGGTTTTTCTATTTCAGATCTTTAGTTAAGGTTACTTGAAAATCTGAAATCACAAAAGGAAATCAATATACCACAGTTGACCAAGGCTAGGTTTAGTAATACTTCCCACATTGAGTGCAGCGAGGGAAAACAACATTGATTAGTCATGCTGCATATAATAACTATGAGGCCTCTCACTTACCTCAGAAATTCCTCCAAGGAGCACAGCCATTTCCCACGTATTTATTTGCTACAGATTGTCACCATCTGCCAAGAGGCAGAACAAGGAGATGAGTGATAACCAAAGGTGAAACCAGAGACAGCAGAAGAAGTGGAGAACCCAGCACAGTTCTGTGGCTACGGTGGCAGATGGGCATGCTACATTTCAACTTGTAGCTCATTGTCATGGGCGTCTAATTCATGACTCCAAGCTGATCATATATGTAAGAGCTGGGATCCTATTTCTCACCTTAGTCCTGTGTCAAAGGGATTTGAAAGGAGATTATTATTTTGAGAATTCCATCTTTATCATCGTCTTACAGCACATACACTAATGTGTAATCCTACCTCACTATTTTTTACAATGAAGGATTATTATAGGTAAGATTCATTTCCATCATCTGGAACTCTCTTCAGAGTAATCAAGATTCCCAGGTAACCCCCTAGACATCAAGGAAAGACAGAGCCAGGGTCTTTTAACATGTGAAGAGACATAACACACATACTATGTATTAAGCGCTAAGCTCTGAGCACTCTACGTACATTATCTCATATGTAATTTTCAAAATAATCTCACAGGGAAGGTACTTTCATTATTTCCTACAATTTGCAAATTAGAAATGAAGGGATGAAAGAGCTCAAGAAGCTATATAAGGTCACACAGTTATGAAATGTCAAAGGGGAACTAGAACTAAGGAAGTCTGGCTTTTGACTACTCATAGTTACTATGCAAGCTGCTTTCTTAAAAGAGGAAAGCTCTTTCAAAACAGAACATTTTGACCTAGTTTTACATCATTCTCAGAGATCCTTCATATCCAAAGTGCAGTAGGAGTGGGGTTTCTGACGACCATCATTCCCTAAGTTCTATATTTTTTTTACTCCATCAATGACAAATACTATCAATTTAGATTTTTCAGAGGTCATGATATTTATCAAGCTTTTGAGATCAAAAATTGCTTCAATATGTACCCAAATGGATTCTTTATACTATTAATGTCTTTAAAATCTTAAGTTTAAACATTTATTTATTCAGTGTATGTACTGAATGCTCTGTCTATGCCTATTACTGTTCTAGGCATTAGGGATACCACATAAACCAAATAGGCAATGTCCTCGCTCTTTTATTGTTTTATTCTGATTCAGAGCTTTTCAATATCAGCTGCTAGGGGACATTTGGGGGCAGATAATTCTTTGTAGTAGGGAACTACTCAAGCCATTCGAGATGTTTAGCATCCCTCACATTACGATAACTAATATGTCTCCAGACATTGCTAAATGTTACTTAGAGTGGGGAACAAAACCACTCTGAAAAACTACTGTGAGTCTGTCTGAAAATAAATGAAGAAGTCAGTCAATAAATGAGGAAACGTATCAAATGTTGAAAAAAATGCTCTGCAAAATCTTAAAAGGTAAGGATATATTAGGAAACAACTTCTGGGTTGCTTTATTTGTAATTATAGGGATAGCCACTTTGAAAAGTGGCATATAAACTGAGATGTGAATGTTAAGAATGAAGATTATGAAAAACAGCATTCCAAGTACAAGCTGAATACAGGGCAAAGGGCCTGAAAAAGTTATGAGTTTAATTTGTTCCACGGTGAGAAAAGAAGGCCAATGTAGCCTGGACAGGGTGAATACAGGAGGGTAGTTTAAGTGAGGTTATAGAAAAAAACACAGAGCTGATTAGGCAAACCAGGATAGGAATTCCGATCTAATCTCCTTCTGTTGACAGCCACAGAAGGCCTCAAATAAAGGAGCAGCATGATCTGGTCTACTAAGTACAGGGTGAGTAGATAAGAGTAAAAGCAAGAAAATTAGATTGGATACCATTGTAGAATTCTAATAAGAAAATAATAATGTTTTGGATGCACATGGTACCAGTAGGGATGGAGAGAAATAAATTATTTGGTTAATAAGATTTCTGGAATCGCTTGTCTTGTAAAATCATTGTAGTCTATGAGTTTATGATAGTTTGAACTTTGTTATTTCATTTAATTCATTGCTTAATTACTGTTTTCCCATGAATGATTA
>CAUYRH010106860.1:0-27777 GCA_963574655.1 Perodicticus potto
TTTTTTTGAGACAGAGCCTCAGGCTGTCACCCTGGATAGAGTGCTGTGGCATCACAGCTCACAGCAACCTCCAATTCCTGGGCTCAAGCGATTCTCCTGCCTCCGCCTCCCAAGTAGCTGGGACTACAGGCACCCGCCACAACGCCCGGCCATTTTTTGGCTGCAGCCGTCATTGTTGTTTGGCGGGCCCGGGCTGGATTCGAACCCGCCAGCTCAGGTGTACGTGGCTGGAGCCTTAGCCTGTTGAGCCACAGGCGCCGAGTCAAAACTTCATTTTTTTTGAGACAACAGCATCATTCTGTCACCCTGGGTAGAGTACCATGGTATCAAAGCTCCCAGCAACCTCAAACTTCTAGGCTCAAGTGATCTTCTTGCCTCAGCCTCCTCAGTAGCTGCAACTATAGGCATGCACCACAACATCTGGCTAGTTTTTCTATTTCTAGTAGAGACAGGGTCTCACTCTTGCTCAGGCTGGTCTCAAACTCCTGAGCTCTGGCAATCCACTTGCCTCGGCCTCCCAAAGTGTTGGGATCACAGGTGTGAACCACCATGCCCTGTCACATTTTTGTCCTTAAAGATTCAATGAAAGGGCGGCACCTATGGCTCAGTGAGTAGGGCGCCGGCCCTATCTACCAAGGGTGGCGGGTTTGAAACTGGCCCCAGCCAAACTGCAACAAAAAATAGCCGGGCGTTGTGGCCGGGCACCTATAGTCCCAGCTACTCAGGAGGCTGAGGCAAGAGAATCACCTAAGCCCAACAGCTGGAGGTTGCTGTGAGCTGTGATGCCACAGCACTCTACGGAGGGCAACAAACTGAGACTCTGTCTCCTAAAAAAGAAGATTCAATGAGAATGTAAGATTCTCACAAAATTTTCAGCTGTATATACTGAATACACAGTATGACTTTAATTTTGTACAGTAACACAGACTGTAATAAATAAGCTACAAGTGTGATTCCTGCCCAGTGTGGTGGCTCACACCTGTAATCGTAGCACTCTGGGAAGCTGAGGCAGGTGGACTGCCTGAGCTCACAAGTTGGAAACCAGCTCTGAGCAAGATTGAGACCCCGTCTCTAAAAATAGCCGGGCCTTATGGCAGGCACCTGTAGTCCCAGCTACTTATGAGGCTGAGGCAAGAGGATCACTTGAGCCCAAGAGTTTGAGGTTGCTGTGAGCAATAATGCCATGGCACTCAACCCCAGGGCGACTGAGTGAAACTCTGTCTCAAAAAAAAAAAAAAAAGCAATGTATCGGGAGTGGCGGGTTCAAGCCCAGTCCCAGCCAAAACTGCAAAAAAAAAAACCAAAAGGGCAACACCTGTGGCTCAAAGGAGTAGGGCACCGGCCCGCCACATATACCGGAGGTAGCGGGTTCAAACTCGGCCCCTGCCAAAAACTGCAAAAAAAAACAAAAGAGTATGATTCCTAAGTATTGGGCCTACAGATGATTTCTACTTCTGCCTTTTAACTCCAAATGTGTTTATTCTGCATATGTGTTACTTTGAGTAGAATAAAAGTTCAATGTTAAATGACAGCACTTCAGAACATAAAAATAAATTCTCCCATGTTGAGACCAGGAATTTAAACATTCAAATGACCAAGCACAGCTGGGACACCTGACTGCTAGACTAACAACTCTGTTGGAAGCCTGAGTACCCATGCCCTTAGAAATGCCACCCCTGCCAAGACTGGGAAGCCAGGAAGCTGCCCTTACCGGAGTTGGGGCACTCCTGCAGTGCCTTGGCCATGAGCGTGTTGGCGATATTCTTCAGCCCTGCACGGTACTCCAGTCGCACAGACTCCAGCCTGAGGAGGCGGCCCAGGGATGTGCACAGTGAGCTAGCAGCTCATGCCAGCTGATGCCTGGGAGCTTTGGGGAGCCTGGTCTGAGAGGGGCCCTGGCCCAGTCACAGAGGCAGCTCAGATTCCCTCTACAGAACAGAGCTTGCCACTGGAGAACTGAGGTACCAGGGCCCATATACTGCCAGGGCTCCAGCAACTGCCCCCAGCAAGACCTCGGATCCTGAAATGTACCCAGATGGAGCACAGGCAACCCAGAATAAGCACAGACTGGACTGGGAGACAAGCGTCACTCAAGGGGGACCCAGAGCTGTCTCCAGCAGTGCTTGCTACCCTCACTGGGCCTACACCAGCTCACCCCAGTCATCAGCCCCTCCTTGCCCAGATGCCCATCAGAGCACAAGTTGAACAGCATCAAATCATCTGCAGGCCTGTCCCAGCATCTAAGCCAAACCCTCCCAAGGCAGGGAACATGACTCCTCATGGCCAGCACTTGCCGCCACCTCCTGGAGCCTGGACACAACAGCCAAATGGCTCCTGCACAAGAGCTGGGTGAGGACGGCTCCCAAGGTAAGGAGGGCCAACAGCCCAGACTGCCCAGAGCCTCTGGGGACTCACCATAGCTCAGGGTTCTTTGGGTTCCTCAGACGAGATTTCTCCAGAATAGCCCGTGCCCGGGTAAGCTGCCCAATCTTCTCTTCCAGTCGCGAGAGCAAAAGCCACAAGGGTGTGGAGTGGGGACACTTCTTCAACTGCAACCAACAGACCAGAGTAGAGCTCAGGTAGGGTCTGTAGACTAAGAGCGCCACAGCAGCTCCTCACCAGTACTGAGGGCCCTAGGGCTGCCATGTCATGCAGGGACACTGCATGCTGTGCTGGGATGCGGGGATGATATAGTCATGCAGTGTGCACAGCACACAGGGACATGGGTGGGTTGTGTATGTGCTTACACTGTGCACACAGCCTTCACAGCAGGCATGCAGGGTGTGCAGCTTTGCAGAAGGAAAGTGCAAGACTCAGAGTGTGGGACCAGGCCCCAGCTAAAGCCCACAGACTGCCCTCGGGGGCCTAGTAAGGCCCTGCCTACCAGCCCCAGCCCTCCCCAGAGGTGAGGGGTGAGTGGCCGGGCACAGCTGAGACTCACCCCCTGGCTGTAGGCCTCCCGTGCTCTCTCCATCTGCCCCTCCTGCTCCTCGATCTGCCCCTTCATCATCCACAGCTTGGGGAAGTCCTCGTAGGGACGTAAGGCCTCCTCACACAGCTCCTGTGCGGCTGCAATGCCGCCCAACACCCACTCCAGCTTCACAGACTTCATGAACACCTGCATGGCAGACACATGCCGTCACACTCACCCCACACGTCTGTCCTTCTCTGTGCACTTTTGCAAGTTCGTCACAGCTCTTCTGTGTACACAAGAGGTGGCAACAGATGGAGGACCCAGTCTCAGTCAAGGGTCCAGCTGGCCCACTCGCCTGCCCCCCTTCCCACTCACCCGAGCAGTGGGTGCGCTGCTCCGTGCCTTAGCCAGCAGCCTCCGGGCCCGCTCGTACTCGTTGTTCTCAGACTCCAGCTTCACGGCGGCCAGCCAGATCTCCTCACTATTGGGGTTAGCCTGAGAGCAAGCACAATGCGCCAGTGGGGTCAGAGCACAGACCCAGCACTCAATCGCATCTAATCAAAAGCAGGCAGCCTGGAACCAAGCTGGCCTTGCTCCATTGCAGGAATGGCCTGGCCGGAGCCTTTCAGGCTAGAAGGTGGCAGAGCAGACCCGCCTGGAAACACACATGTGCATCCACTCTCACTCTGTGGCAAGGGGAGGCCTCCACAGCACTTAAGCAATAATAAGCCCCTTCTCTAGGATCTACCAGAACTCGCTTAAAGCCCTGGAGGTGGTTGCTCACATCCTACACATAACATATGGGCCCACCACACCCAACCCTGCACTTCCCCTAGGCCCAGGGAAATGAATCACATGGGCTCCCAAAGGCTGAGACTGGGCCATACACAGTCCAGTGGCCAGTGGACATGTAGGCTGGGCACTGGGCCCAGAGGCCCAGGCAAGAGGAGCACCTCAAAAGGCACCAGGCAGCTGGAGGGGATGCCCCTGTGACTACTTGGAGCTGCAATGCTGCCTGCTCTTGAGTTTTCTCAAATAGGCAACTGACAGCAACGCCCCTTTCACGGTGTTTACTTAAGGAAGGATACATTTTATGTTGGCCTGGATTATAATAACAGACTGACATTTATATAGCGTTCTATAGTTTATTAGAAAATATGCAGTGAAACTATTTGACTAACGCCCATGTTGTTATAAAGTATTAGAATAAGTAACAATAAAAAAAGTAAAAACAAGGTACTCATAAAAACTACACACTCATAACGGCTGGGCGTAATCAGGCCAGCTGGGCGTAGCTGTCTGAGTGGTGCCCACTCACCCAGGGGCCCTACGGGCACCGGGAGGCCCACATGCAAACCTGGGCTCTATGTCCTGGAAGAGTTACATGGCTATGAGTGGTGGCACCAGAAGGTAGTTACCACCAACCAGACTGTCCCTTCCTACTCTCTGGCCTCCTCTCAGCTTGGGGACCAGTTCCTGACCACAGCATGGCCAAGGCATGTGTACATGGAAGATTCGAGGCCCTGGCCAGCACGGTGGCCAGGCTCTGTATACACCAGGATCCTCACCCACCTGGAAGGCCAGAGCCAAGATGCTTCTTGCTGCAGGCACATCCCCTGCCAGCCACTTGGACTTGGCGCCCATGAGCCACAGCACCTCCGCTTTGGGGCAGTGAGCCACAGCCCTCTGCAGGAGTGCTTCCAGGGACTCCCTGCAAGACAGAGGCTGTAGTCATCAGGGCCAGGGCCATAAACCAAGCACACAGCACACTCAGCCATGGCCTGGGCTCTGAAAAGACAGTTATTGTTCCAAAGTTCGACATGGTTAATGATTTACCAGATTTTACAATGGGGAGAGTGTGGGGAAATCTTTTCTCTCCATAAAGATCCTAAAATCAACTACTGAAGAGGGTTCCACAAAGCAGCGCATTGTCTGGGCAGCAGAGCCTGATGAGGAACTTCACAAGAGACCTTTTACAGCCATGTGTCCTGCTGGTAGCGATAACTGCTCGGTCTAGGGACAGGAGAGGCTTTTTCATCTTGAATCACAGAGTACACCCTGGATCCACCAATAAAAATTATGATTCCAGCTTGGGGCCCGTGGCTCAAGTGGCTAAGGCGCCAGCCGCACACACCTGAGCTGGCGGGTTCGAATCCAGCCTGCACCCGCCAAACAACAATGAGTGCAACCAAAAAAAAAAAAAAAAAAAGACAGCCGGGCATGGTGGAGGGCGCCTATAGTCCCACCTACTTGGGAGGCAGAGGCTGAGGCAGAAGAAGCACTTGAGCCCAGGGGCTGGAGGTTGCTATGAGCTGTGACGCCACAACATTCTACTCAGGGTGACAGCTTGAGGCTCTGTCTCAAAAAAAAAAAAAAAAAGAAAAATTATGATCCCATGGGTGGCGCCTGTGGCTTAATGAGTAGGGCACTGGCCCCATATACCAAGGGTGGTGGGTTCGAACCTGACCCCAGCCAAAATGTAACAAAAAAATAGCCGAGTGTTGTGGCGGGTGCCTATAGTCCCAGCTACTCGGAGGCTGAGGCAAGAGAATCACCTTCACCTAAGCCCAAGAGCTGGAGGTTGTTGTGAGCTGTGACGCCACGGCACTCTACTGAGGACAACAAAGTAAGACTCTGTCTCTAGAAAAAAAAAATTATGATCCCAAGTCTATTCCTCTGGCATCCAAAGAAACGATCTTATTGGAAGAAAGTCATTTTAGGTCACTGTTGATCAAGAAGACCGCAGGCCCTAGATGTCACATGTGATGCCCAGACTCTCCTGTGGCCACTGCCCTTGGACACGTGTGGCACCAACGACCCCTCCAAGCCTCGGTGAGCACACCAATAAGACAAAAGGAGCACATGGAGTGAGTCCTGACAGTAACACGGTGCTCACAGAGCATGACCCAGGTGTCACTATCACTCCCCTCTTAGCCAACCTGGGAGACCACAGGATGGTGGGGGGCCTGCTCGCTAAGCCAGCAGTCCAGGGCAGCAGATCCTGCTTAGGTCTCAGCCCACACCTGGCACCACCCTGTTTTACATTTATACGGCCCCAGGTGACCGACTGCAGGGTGAGTACTGGGGGCATTTCAAAATGCTCCACCAAAAGTTAAGTCAAACCAGCACATCAGCTGGCAAGTGGAAAGAATGATGCTGACATTAAACACACCAGGAAGAAAAGACACAAGGGCTCAATACCCCTCTGCAAGGCCTGTTCCAACCCAGAACAGGGAGCAGGGCTGCAGGGCCTGGGAGAGGATTAACAGGGTGCTTGGGGACTCCAGCCTAATACCCTAAGAGCTTCCATTTAAAATAAGAAATCACAATGCCTAATTTAATCAATGTTTACAGCCAATAAGGCAAACTCAAAAGGCTGTTTCAATTATAGAGTACAATTAAAGAAAACCATCAAGGACCTCCTCTGAGCACAAAAATTAGCCAAAACTCAAAGCCAGCAGAGCTTAAATGAAAAACACATCTGCCTGGCCCAGATGCTGCCCTGGCTACTGCTGCAGGCGTGGGTTGTGCGGTTCCAGCCTGCAACCAGCACCTCCAGCATTCCTTGAGCCACAGGGCACTAGGGCAGGCCCCTCAATGCCCAAACTCCTGGGCTCCAACGATCCTCCTGCCTCAGCTGGAACTACAGACACCCACTATAACACCCAGCTAGTTTTTCTTTTCTTTTTTATTCATGATACACAACTACTGGGAGACACCTGGCTAGTTTTTCTACTTGTAATAGACACAGGATCTCACTCTTGCTTAGGCTTGTCTTGAACTTATGAGCTCAAGCAAGCACCCACTCTGGCCTCTTAGAATGCGTGAGCCCCTGTGCCCAGCAAATGTCCATGCTTTTCAACTATGAAATAGTGATAATCCTTTCACAAAAAGGTCTACAAAGACAGCTCCAGCTTAAAGTTCCAAGTGCCATAAAAACTGCTTCCATTGTTACCCTGGAGGTAAGACCTCAACCAGGTATACTAGCGCTTCTGCAGGGATGAGGGGGTTAAAATTAGCACAGACAGGAGCAGGAGGACTCCTTAGTCCAAAGGGACAGGCAGACCCTGCCTTGTACCTGGTGCCGTGGTTCTTCTCGAAGTATGCAGCTCGCAGCCACACGCTCTTCTTGCTGGGGAACACCTGCAGGGCGTATGCGTAGATGGCACGTGCACACTCCAGGGCACTATGGGCCACACACTAAAGCAGAGACAGACGTGAGAAAAGGGCCTGGCACTGGCTATAGAGTATGATGAGATGTGCTCTCAGCCTAGTGTCATGCTCAGGGATCCATCTGCCAGGAAGCGCAGGGTGCTAGCTGATGTAATTAGAACTACGATGAAGGACAGGACACCAAGATGGGGGTTCCATGTGAGCTGTCTGCTGGCCCTTAGCCTGCAAGAGGAGTCGGCACAGAGGAGCACGAGTCACCATCTGCAGGCAATGTGGACCTACACATGTGGGGCCATGGCCAAAGGCACATGCATGCACACGCACTGCACATGCACAGATAGTTAACTGTATTGTGCACACTGGTTTCCTTTTTTAAAATAGGTGTAGGGGCGGTGCCTGTGGCTCAAAGGAGGAGGGCGCTGGCCCCATATGCCAGAGGTGGTGGGCACAAACCCAGCCCTGGCCAAGGGAAAAAAAAAAAAAAATATATATATATATATATATGCCCAAAATTTAAAAAAAAAAAAAAACTTAAAAAAAAAAAAATTAAGTGTAGGCTCAGTGCCTATAGCTCAAGCGGCTAAGGCACCAGCCACATACACCAGAGCTGGCGGGTTTGAATTTAGCCCAGGCCTGCCAAACAATGACAACTACAAGCAAAAAACAGCTGGGCGTTGTGGCAGGCACCTGTGGTCCCAGCTACTTGGGAGGCTTAGGCAAAAGAATCACTTAATCCCAGGAGTTTGAGGTTGCTGTAAGTGGTGATGCCATAGCACTCTACCCAGGGAGACAGTTTGAGGCTCTATCTCAAGAAAAAAATAAAAAAGCTAAGCTCGGCGCCTGTAGCTCAGCGGCTAAGGGTGCCAGCCACATACACCAGAGCAGGGGGGTTCGAATCCACCCCAGACCTGTCAAACAACAATGACAACTACAACCAAAAAATAGCCGGGCGTTGTGGCAGGTGCCTGTAGTCCCAGCTACTTGGGAGGCTGAGGCTAGAGAATTGCATGAGCCCAAGAGTCTGAGGTTACTGTGAGCTATGATGCCATAGCGCTCTATTGAGGGCAATATAGTGAGACTCTGCCTTAAAAAAAAAAAAAAGGTAATTTTGGCTTGGTGTCCATAGCAGTGGTTACGGCACCGGCCATATACACCAAGGCTGGCAGGTTTGAACCCAGCGGGGGCCAGCTAAAAAACAAGAATGGCAACTGCAAAAAAAAAAAAAAAGCTGCATTGTGGTGGGTGCCTGTAATCCCAGCTACTTGGGAGGCTGAGGCAAGAGAATTGCTGAAGCCCAAGAGTTTGAGATTGCTGTGAGTTATGATGCCACAGCACTCTACTATGGGTGAAATAGTTGTGACTCTGTCTAAAAAAAAGAAAAAGAAAAAAAGGTAATTTGGCCGGCGCCCATTGCACAGTGGTTAGGGTGCCAACCACATATACTGAGGCTGGCAGGTTCGACCCTGGCCCAGGTTCCTTTTTTTACCTGCCCATAGCTGGCGTTGTGGCAGGCACCCGTAGTCCAGCTACTTGGGAGGCTAAGGCAAGAGAATCGCTTAAGCCCAAGAGTTTGAGGTTGCTGTGAGCTGTGATGCCACAGCACTCTACTAAAGGTAACATAATGAGACTGTGTCTCAAAAAAAAAAAAAAAAAAAATGGTAATTTTATTTCTTGGCTAGCATGAGACAACAAAACAAGAAAGCAGTCACCACGTACAGTGTGTAAGTCAGGATGGCTATGACACCCAGAGGCTACTCTCAATCAGCCTCACACTGCACCTAAGCACTGCCCCTGAGAAGCCCCTGCTCCCCGTACTCTGCAGATGTGGGAAGTATTCTCACGCCAAGAAGGGGCTAGCACCTGAAGGGAAATAAAAGGCCCCTAGATGTGGGACAGAAATAATGTTTTGCAATTGTGAATGTCAGCTCACAGCTGTCTAAGTTCCTGAACAGGGAGGGCACCCAGGACCATGCTGTAGAAGACAGGGAGCCGCCCAGTGTTCAAGGATGCCCAGCATGGAAATGGGTACAGTGAAGGAGCAGGCACAGGTGGAGCTGGGGAGCTCCTCACTCAGACTGTACCTCCCAGTCATGTTACCTTCCTTTAACTTGGCACCATGGAAAACAGGAAAGGCCCTGCCTCAGGTAGGGTCCCCACACCAGGAGTGCCCAAAGGAGTCAGAGAAGGATGCTGGAGAGAGATAGGCCCTGGGCAAAGTAAACTGGTCTGTGCCCCGCTCTGTCTTCTGACCAAAGTCTTGGAGGTCTGTTATAAAGCCTCTCAGCCTCCTCTTATCTTCAGTCACCTGAAAACGGTTTTAAAAGCCCACAGGACCACGTGACATTTTGTTCTGGGTCTTGACTGCAGGCCCAAGTCAGTCCCCGGGTGGGAGGAATGCTGACTGCCACGCTTCCAACAAGACCCTTCAGTTCTTGGTCTTGTGTTACAAAGCAGTGTGAAAAACAGGACATGAGGAAGAGAACGAAAAATAAACTAAAATAGCTCCTGGATTTCTGCTCTCACAACTTGTTCCTGGCAGGATGACAGCCCCACCAAGAGGCCCCAGGCTGTTATAAGCAATGAAGAAAGGAACAGAGAAGCAAAGCATCTAACTCTACGTTCAAAATAAAAATGGCTCAGGAATCCTTCTACATATTAGTATATACATACATTTATTTCTTCTTTTTTTTTTTTGAGACAGAGCCTCAAGCTGTCACCCTGGGTAGAGTGCCGTGGCATCACAGCTCACAGCAACCTCCAACTCCTGGGCTCAAGCGACTCTCCTGCCTCCGCCTCCCAAGTAGCTAGGACTACAGGCGCCTGCCATACGCCCGGCTATTTTTTGGTTGTAGCTGTCATTGTTTGGTGGGCCCAGGCTGGATTCGAAGCAGCCAACTCAGGTGTATGTGGCTGGAGCCTTAGCCACTTGAGCCACAGGGGCCGAGCCTATTTATTCTTTTTTTGAGACGGAGTCTCACTATGTTGCCCTTGGTAGAGTGCTATGACGTCACAGCTCACAGCAACCTCAAACTCTTGGGCTCAAGCAATTCTCTTGCCTCAGCCTCCCAAGTAGCTGGGACTACAGGGGCCAGCCACAATGCCCATTTTCTTTTTGTAATTGTCATTGTTGTTTGGCAGGCCCAGACTGGGTTCAAACCCGCCAGCTCTGGTGTATATGATTGGCGCCATAGCCGCTGAGTTATAGGCGTCTAGCCTACATTTATTTATTCTTATTCTTACCTTTTAAGAGACAGGGTTCTGCTCTGTTGCCCAAGCTGGAGTGCAATGGTGCAATTGCAGGTCACTATAACTTGGAACTCCTGGGCTTAAGTGACTATCTGGCCTTAGGCTCCCAGGTCACTGGGACTTATAGGTATGTAACCACCACACACCTGACTATTTTTGTTTAAGGAGATAGGGTCTTGCTGTGTTGTCTAGGTTGGTCTTAAACTCTTGGCCTCAAGAGATCCTCCCACTTTGGCCTCCTAAGTTTTGAGATGACAGGTGTGAGCCACCATACCCTGTTTGGAATTTTCTTTCAATGTAGAGACTATGTGGGGATTGTTACATTATTCTTTATACTTTTTTTGTCTTAAATATTTCATAATGAAAATCTTTATTAAAAAGCCATTACTGTAGGCTAGTGTCTTGATTCACTTAAGAAACAAAGTTTGTAGTGTGCAAACTGACCCTGGGGGCAGGGTCAGCACAGTCCATGCCTGCGTTCTGGGTTTAGCTGCATGTGGGTATAAAATGACCCCAAGTATAGTTCACATAGACAATGCCAGCAATGGGACATGATCCCATAGATCAAGGGACAAGCCTTTAATCCTCTTGGATGTGAAGTGAATACACACGCATGAAGAAGGCAGGAAAGCTCTTCATTATGTAAAATTCCAGTTAATAAAAATACAGGAGGAAGTGAATTTAGAAAATCACCATTTGGCAAACACCATGGTAAAAACTAATTCAGGCCAAAAAACATCTTTAAGGGTCCTCACAGTAATCAGTCAAAATTTGGCAAAAAAACAGGATACAAAGTCTCAAACTGTCTCCCTACGAAATATTTATTAATAATGAAGGAAAACAGCAACCTGACCATGGAGTGGGCTGGCAGTGGCTGGAGAGAGCAGGAGCCCGCATCTCCATAGGGTGCACTGGGCCCTTCACAGACACACACCCCACACAGCCAGAAGACACCACAAAGACCCAGATCAAAGAGGATTCTACAAAATTATTGGCCTGTGCGCGGCACCTGTGGCTCATTGAGTAGGGCGCCAGCCCCAAATACCGAGAGTGGTGAGTTCAAACCCGGCCTCAGCCGAACTGCAAAAAAACAGAAAAATAGCCGGGCGTTGTGGTGGGCGCCTGTAGTCCCAGCTACTTGGAAGGTTGAGGCAAGAGAATCGCCTAAGCCCAGGAGTTGGAGGTTACTGTGAGTTGTGTGATGCCACGGCACTCTACCGAGGGCGATAAAGTGAAACTCTGTCTCTACAAAAAAAAAAAAAAAAAGTATTGACCTGTGGTCCTCAAAAAAATTAAAAAAAAAAAAAAGAATAAAAAGATTTGAGACAGGGCAGCACCTGTGGCTCAAGGAGTAGGGTCAAGGAGTAGGGTGTCAGTCCCATATACTGGAGGTGGCGGGTTTAAACCTGGCCCCAGTCAAAAACTGCAACAACAACAACAACAACAACAAAAAGAAAATTTCAGAGTAATGAAAACTGGAGACTGAGGCTCTCCCCAGAGGAGACCAGAGCTGCTCCTAGGTGTCCCACAGACGCTGCTGTCTTGTCCTTTGCTGATAGGACACTGAGGCATTGTAAGGTCTACAAGATTTATGAGAGCACTGTCCCAACATGAACTTCCTGATTTTGATAACTGTTATGTGAAGTAATAGCAGCAGTTGGAGAGAAAGTCTTCTACAGAAACACACACTGGTGTGTTCAGAGGTCCAGAGCAAAACACCTGAGCTCACTCTCAACTCTCGAGAAGAACATGGCAGGGTGTGTGCCTGGGTGCGAAGACAGAACAAGGCAATAGTGGTAAACAGATCAGTCTGGAAGAGCCTGGGTGAAGATCATGTAAGAATTCTTTGCAGTTTGTCAACATTCTTGTATGTTTGAAATTATTTTTATTTCAAAATGAACAGCTAAAAAAAGAGGGCCACATCTGTATTAAACGCAGGCACCTTCAATACGTTTATTGATTTTGGTTCCACAATCTTTCTCTGGAAATGTATTTTGAAGAAATAACCTCAAAGGAGGCAGAAACTCTGTATGCAAAATGTTTTCTGAATTGCCATTTGTAGTGGAAACAGGGAATGGGGGACAGCCTGGAGGCAAATAGCTAAGGGAGCTACAGGGCAGCCACTCCCACCATCTAGCACATCCAGTTCACTGTGTGACTGGGATAGCCTGCTGGGCTCCTTGTCCTCTTAAGAACTAAAAACATTAGCTCTTCACTTAAAGGCTCACAGAAAATTGTGTACTCCTTAACAACTGCAACTATATTTAAAACAAGTACATTAAAAACATTTTCATTGGCCAGGCGTGGTGGCTAATGTTTGTAATCCTAACACTCTGGAAGGTCAAGGCAAGTGGACTGCCTGATCTCACAAGCTGGAGGTCAGCCTGAGCCAGAGCGAGACCCTGTCTCTAAAAATAGCCAGGCATTGTGGTGGGCACCTATAGTCCTAGTTGCTTGGGAGGCTGAGACAAGAGAATCACTTGAGCCCAAGAGTTTGAGGTTGCTGTGAGCTATGATGCCACTCTACCAAGGGTGACAAACTGAGACTCTTGTCTCAAAAAAAAAAAAAAAAAAAAAAGTTTTTATTTTTTGTAGAGACAGGGTCTCAACTATTTCACACAGGCTGGTCTAAAACTCTAGGCCTCAAGCAATTCTGCCTCAACCTCCCAAAGTGCCAGGATAATAGGTGTTAGCCACTGCCACCCTGTCTTTTTTCTTTTTCTTTTAATAAAAAGATTTTTGAAATAGTCTGCTAGGCGCCTGCTGCTCCCCTTAGAGACTCCACAACGGGCACAAATACCCATGTGGCCAACTCACACTGTCTGCATCTTCCATCCAGGTGTGCTTCCGGTCCTCCTCCTCAATCCCGATGCCAATCACAGCGCGCATGACTGCCTGGCAGGTGGCCACGCTCCCTGCCCTGTCACATTCCTCGGCATCCTGAAAGAGGGACAAAAAACTTGTTTTTGACTTTGAAGTCAGAGCTGCAGGTACCAGACGAGGAGCACACCATTTCTGCACGGTGAGAAGTGCAACATGTAGTGCCCGAGGCAGATGCAGTATACCAGGCTGTGTCCAGCACACTGATGCCTTCTGTCCTGCCTCCCAGCACACCGGTGCCCAATAAATACTGAGCGACCCAAAACCACATCCACTTCCTCAACAAACTTAACTAAAAAGTTCCTATACATAAAAGGCTATGCTAGGCCAGTCAGTAGCTGTACTAAAGAAACTCCTAGGGTAGTAGGAGTAAAGGCCAAGTCATTCAACACTTGAAACTGACAAGAGGAGGAACCACTCTGATCCAGACAGATGGTCCTGCCTGGTGGGGGAGCTCTGCACACAGGGGAGACAGCATCCTGGGTGAGGGACAAATCCCAAAGGCGTCCTCTGGGGAGGCCAGTCAGCAGGAAAGTACTCCTGACCTGAGACCTGAGACGAAGGACCACAGCATGAGATGCAGAAATGGGACACTGTACATTTGAAGAAATAAAGTCGGTCAGGCTGTGCTTCATGGCTCACTCCTATAACCCAGCACTCTGGGAGGCCAAACCAGGAGGAATGCTTGAGGCCAGGAGTTTAAGACCAGCCAAGGCAACACAGAGAGACTCTGTCTCTAAAAGAATACATTTTTAAAAAACTTTAGCCAGGCATAGAGCCACATACCTAGAGGCACACACCTGTAGTCCCAGCTACACAGGAGAGTCACTAACTAGAGCCCAGGAGTTCGAGGCTGCTATTGAGCTAGGCTGACACCACAGCACTCCAGCCTAGGTGACGTAAGACAGACCATGGCTCAAGAAAACACATAAAAAAGAAAATCCAAATTGCCCATACACAGTGTGCCAGACATGACACCAGGGGCCACATAACTTAACAAAACTGTTGGGAGACCCAGGAGCATGAAGTGGCATTAAGCTGAGCAGCCTCCTTGGGAGGGAAGGGTGCAAGAGGAAGATGACAGCACTGGTGGCGCCTGGAGCAGCATGTGGTACGGACCGAGACCCTGGGGCTGTGGAGAACGTGCACCAGACTGTTCAGCAGCAGGCTCCGGTAAGGGAGCGTGTAGGGACCTACGAAGCCATCTTCCAGCACAGGGTGGGGGAGAGGAGGGTCCTCCTGGGAGAGTGCAGCCAGGAAGTTATTGCACAGAGCATATGAGAGGCACCTTCTGCAGGCAGGGCTCACTCTCAGCGCATGGCTCCTTGGAGGAAGGCAACAGCGGGACTCAAGACTGGGGTTATATGAGAGGAAAGTTAGAAAATTCTCTAGCCTTAACTCCATCAAAAGTTAGAAGGCAGAGAAGAGTGAGAAGCCATGAAACTTCCTGTCATTTCCTTCAGGGCATGTCCTTTCTGCTAGCAAAGAAGGGCAGCCACACATGTGTGCACCAAAAGGCTTCAGAAGAGTTCACCTGAGACCAAGTCCAGGTCCTGAGTCTACCCAGGGCGATAACAAGAGGTGGGTGACTGAATCACCGAGGACCACATCACACCTATGACTGCTTCTGCCAACTTGGGGACTCCCCAGGGCCATCAAGAAGCCCCTACCCTACACAGGACTCTGTATGCAGGACACTACAGCTCCTGACCACAACCCACCTGAATCCACTGCTCACGGTTGATCTCTACACCATTGGCCCGCAGAGAAGTGATGGCTCGGTCAATGATCTTCTCCACCATCTGTGTGTTCCCATTGGCCTCCTCCAGTTTGGCAGCAGTGATCCAGATGTGCCGGTCAGTAGGAATATTTTCGCGTGCTTTGTTCAAGACCTTTCGGGCATTTTCATAGGTCTCCAGCCTTGCCAGAGCAAGCCAGAGCTGCACAAAGAGGCATCAGAAAGAAGAGAGCAGCACACTGAGAGGACAGGATGAGCCAGACGGTGAACCCACTGCATTGGCCCCCAGAATGCCACACGTTCCTCCTGAAAGCTTGCAAGGTCCACACGGCGGTGTGCGCCTGTCGTCTTAGCCACTCAGAAGGCTGACAGGGGAGGATTCCATGAACCTAGGAATTAGACACTAGCCTGGGCAGCCACAGCAAGATCCCATCTCAAAAGAAATCAATAAAAGCTTGCAAGGGACCATATAAACAGAGCCTGTGAAATATTCATGGTAGTACTTCTCATCTGATCAACTATTTGTTTATCTCCTGGATTTACTCAGTGACTCTGGTTAGCATGAAAAGTTGACAAGATTCTTGGTCAAATGTTCACAAATACCAGTCACTTGTACACAGTGTGCCAAACATGACACCAGATGCTAGGGACAGAAGATGAGAGGGACATGGCGACTGCCTTCAAGGGCTAAATGGACAGACAAGTGTTCAGCCTCCTGGAGTTCTCATGCTCTAGCATTGTTGACTCTGCAACATTCCATCCCCCAAATGTGTATGGGCTCTTTATTTTTATGTAAATAAAAGATTAATTTTGTTCAGAGAATTTCACAATACCCCTTAGGATAATTAAAGACATACTGGGTATTATAAAACCAAGACTAAAAATCACTGAACAGAATGTTATGATCTGAAATGCTTAAAGCTAAAGAAATCCTACTAGCTGTGTGGCAAAGAGCTGACCCCATGTGGGCTGGCAGGAAAACAGACCAATGTTCTCTATCACCCTGCCACTGTCAGCTCCCATGACAAACTCTGGAATAAATCAGGACTGCCCAAAAATGTTTTCTGGAGTGGTCAGGGACAAGCCCAGATTCTCTCCTGCACTTACATCAGGGCCACAACTAGCTGAAACCACTGCCCACCCTGCCTAGTGGCCATCACAGAACAGCATCCTGGGATTCCACACTGACTCCTACTCACAGAAGTTGCGGCCTGGGGGAGCTCAGTGCTCCACTATGCCAATTCCAGACACTGACCTTGGGCTCAGGTCTTGGCGTGGGTGGTGGCCCTGAACCCAAGTTCCTCCAATTTACCTCCACGCTGGTGGGGCAGCACTCCACAGCACGGCTGAGCATGATTCTAGCATCTTCAGGCTCTTCCAGTTCAACGGCTGCTTTCCACAAACGAACTGAGTTTGGGACATGCTCAAGAGCTAGGAAAAGTCAAACAAGAAATCAGGTCACAGAAAAGGGAAATAAAATCAGGAAGCTCATGTCATGAGCCAGCTGCTGCCAGCAGGGTGAGGCAACACTGTTTAGACAGTCAAGCTGCCTATCTGCCCTTCACACCACTCCTTTCAGGACTGGTGACACACAAACAAGACAGATGCAAGACATCGCAAGGTAGCAGAAAGCAAGGCAGTATCAAAGTTGCTGGGGTCTTATCAACAGGACTCAGTGCACAGCAACCACAGGCATGGACCTTAAAACATGCTGAGCAAAAGGAATCAGTCCCCAAAGAGTCTACCCTGCACGGTTCCCTTTGTATGAAGTTTGACGACAAGCAAAACTAATCTTGGCAGAGAAATCAGAAGAGCACTTGTCAGAAATTGGGGGCAATGTATGGGGACCGACTGAGAGGTACCAGGAAACTTTCTGGGGTGACAGAAATGTTCTTCACCTTGGGGGCGTGTAAGCCATAGGAGCAAGTGCACTGTGAAAATGTCAGACCATGTGTGCACTTAAGATCTATATAAGTTGGCTTGGCACCTGTGGCTCAAGCGGCTAAGGCGCCAGCCACATACACCTGAGTTGGTGGTTTGAATCGAGCCTGGGCCCGCCAAACAACAATGACAACTGCAACCAAAAAATAGCTGGGTGTTGTGGCAGGCGCCTGTAGTCCTAGCTACTTGGGTGGCGGAGGCAGGAGACTTGCTTGAGCCCAGGAATTGGAGGTTGCTGTGAGCTGTGACGCCACAGCACTCTACCCAGGGCAATAGCTTGAGGCTCTGTCTCAAAAAAAAAAAAAAAAAAATCTATGTAAGTTAGAGGCCAGGCATGGTGGCTCATGTCTATAATCCTAGAACTCTGGAAGGCCAAGGCAGGTAGACTGCTTGAGCTCAGGAGTTCAAGACCAGCCTGAGCAAGAGTGAGACCCCCTTGTCTACTGTGAATAGAAAAAATTAGCTGGGTGTTGCAGCAGGCACCTGCAGTCTCAGCTACCCAGGAGGCTGAGGCAAGAGAATTGCTTGAGCCCAAGAGTCTAAGGCTGCTGTGAGCTATGACACCACAGCACTCTACCCAGGGCAACAGAGGTGCTGTCTCAAAAAAAAAAAAAGAGGCCAGGCATGGTGGCTCACTCCTATAATCCTAGTATTCTGGGAGGCTGAGGTGGATGGATTACTTGAGCTCATGAATTCGAGACCAGCCTGAGCAAAAAAAGCGAGACCCCCATCTCTACTAAAAATACAAAAAAAAAAAAAATAATAAGGCAAGAGGATCCCTTGAGCCCAAGTTAGAGGTTGTTGTGAGCTATGACTCCACAGTACTCTACCCAGGGCAATGGCTTGAGATTCTGTCTCAAAAAAAAAGAAAAAGAAAAAAGAAAAAAAACAATTACCATTGTCAGGAGACCTCATTATTTTGTGTTTTCCTTTAAAATCGAAACACTTAAAAATCTAAAAAAAAATATTCAAGAGCAAACTAGAAGGGATTCCCATTGGACAGTCTGGAAGCCAATCAGATCAACGCCTGTGATGTACTCAAACTCATGAGCTACAACAGCATCACAGAGTGTATGACAATGACAGCAAAAGACCATAGTCACCTCTGGAGAACGGTGGGGAACAGACCCATTATCCTGAAACCTGAAAGGAGAACAAATCAAGCACCTATCCATCTTTTCGAATACACTCAGAACAACCAAATAGTGGACGCAAGAAAGTTCTTTTCTTTAGAAGAATTCTGGCAATAGAAGCAAAAAGAGTGCCACAGTTCTAACGTCACCCCTCATGAAATGACAAGTGCTGGCACTGGTGACTAGCTACTGCCTAAGGCAGGTGCACAAAGGCTGGAGGTCTCCCATGAAGAACACAGGGCCACCACTCCACCTCAACCTCATTGAGAGGAGCAGCCAGAGCTACCCGCTGCTGTCATCATATCGCCACGGACACTTCCATGAACATAAGTAAACAAACAGGCAACCTGATTTTTATAAGATATTTGTGGCCATTGCTTATGGTTAACTTCCTTTTTTTTTATTTTTTATTTTTTTTGAGACAGCGCCTCAAGCTGTCACCCTGGACAGAATGCTGTGGTGTCACAGCTCACAGCAACCTCCAATTCCTGGGCTCGAGCAAGTCTCCTGACTCTGCCTCCCAAGTAGCTGGGACTACAGGCGCCCACCACAACGCCCGGCCATTTTTTGGTTGCAGCCGTCATTGTTGTTTGGCAGGCCCAGGCTGGATTTGAACCCGCCAGCTCAGATGTACATGGCTGGCGCCTTAGCCCGTTGAGCCACAGGCGCCGAGCCATACTGTTAACTTCTTGAAGTTAACGGCACCATCTCTTTTTTTTTTTTTTTTTTTTTTGGTTCGGTTTTTGGCCGGGGCTGGGTTTGAACCCGCCACCTCTGGCATATGGGGCCGGTGCCCTACTCCTTTGAGCCACAGGTGCCGCCCCCAGGCAACCTGATTTGATGGGGCCTCCAAATCTACCTCACGTTCACAAGAAGACACAGAAATTGAGGCGCACATTAAACAATGTCACTGCAATAGCAAGCAGAATCCAGATACCAGGGATCTACAGGAGACATGACCCAATAATCCCCACAAAGAACCTAGAAAAGATGCATTGGCCAAATTGTGGTGTTCGGAGTTTGTTTAGATCCTACTTCAAACCACCCCTGCACATGGCCTGTTCACCGACAGGTCCAACTGTGGACATCTAATGACATCAAAAATTAGCACCATGTTGTTCTTTTAGACATGTATTGTATTTGGGTTATCTGTAAAAGAGCCTTTTGTTTTGTTTTGTTTTTTGTAGAGACAGAGGCTCACTTTATCACCCTCAGTGGAGTGCTGTGGCGTCACACAGCTCACAGCAACCTCCATCTCCTGGGCTTAGGTGATTCTCTTGCCTCAGCCTCCCGAGTAGCCGGGACTACAGGCGCCTGCCACAATGCCCGGCTATTTTTCTGTTTTGTAGTTCGGCCGAGTCCGGGTTTGAACCCGCCACCTTCGGTATATGGGGCCAGCGCCCTACTCCATGAGCCACAGGTGATGCCCAAAAGAGCCTTTTCTTTTTAGAGGTACACGTTAAGACATTTATTGATGAAATGCCACTATGTGGGATCTGCCCAATGACACCACACTGGGGGTGACAGTGGAACACGGGTGACGGCACAGCTGGCGCCTATACAAAAATGGCACAGAGCACACAAAGAATCTCCACTTCCTACAGGCTCGAAAATTAATGTTAAAAAAGAAACAAATATTACACATATAAGAGGATAGCCACCAGACAGAAAGGGCCAGCCAGACAACCAGTGGGCTGGTGGGTGAGGAGAAGTCACAGGAAAGGAAACAGAAACAAGCCCGGGGCCACGAGCCAAGTGGAGCCAAGAAAGGCTGGCTTACAGAGACTGCAACACCACTTGGTCCAGGAAGACCAAGCCTGGTGCTCGAGAGAAAACCAAGAGAGCTAAGTTCCAAGCCTCTGGTTAAGCAGCAAAGTTCTTTTTTCAGATGCTACTGATCAGCTCAGCACCCATAGCACAGTGGTTACAGCACCAGCCACATACACCAAAGGTGACGGGTTCAAACCCAGCCCAGGCCAGCTAAATAACAATGACAACTGCAAACAAAAAACAGCCGGGGGTTGTGGCACGTGCCTGTAGTCCCAGCTTCTTGGGAGGCTGAGGTTAAGAGAATCGCTTAAGCCCAAGAGTCTGACGTTGCTGTGAGCTGTGACGCCACAGCACTTTACCTAGGGCGACATAGTGAGACTCTGTCTCAAAAAACAAAACAAAACCAAATGCTATTGACCCAAAGTCCAAAATACAGGGCAGACATGAGCTCTGCAGTGAGAGGGTTGGGAAGAGCATGGTTGGGTGATGGGGACTGCAGGAAGTTGACAGCAAACACAGCCTGAGCTTTCAGTCCCAAGCACAAATCCAGAACATTTCTAAAGCGGCCCCCAAAAGATTTTGTTTTTTTTTTTTTGCAGTTCGGCGGAGGCTGGGTTTGAACCCACCACCTTTGGTATATGGGGCCGGCGCCCTACTCACTGAGCCACAGGCACCACCCAAGATTTTATTTCTTGTAAACACACAGGTTGAGCTTGCTGAAAACAGACCTGAGACTCAATCTGCAGAATGAGCAAGCAGACCCACAATCTCTTCTGGATGGGCCACTGGGGAAGCAGGACTCATGAGCACAGGCATTCCCGCTCCTTTTGAGCAGGCAGGAATTCCCTCCCTTAACACCTATGAAAATCCACCAAGGGCAGCTGCCTACGGGCCCCTTCCCCTCTCCTAGAGCCAAGCCCCACAGGAAGCTGCTCAGCCGCACACCAGTCTCTGCACAGACATTATTACGCACACCAGACTCTGCAATGATGAAGCAACACCTACCCAAGATGTCCAGATAAGCGGCCAGAGAGGTAAGATGTATACCCCAACCGCAAGGGCTCACTCACAGTGGGGTTTTAGAGGATCCTACAGTAGATAGCATGTCTGGACTTTTCCTCCAGGATGAAAATCTGGCTGTTGCTCCCACAGCACTTACCACAGAAACAATGCCACAGACCTGGGGCCCTGGGTTCTACAGAGAGAACAGTGCTTGGGGCTCCTTTCCCTCTAGTGCTGAGGCCCAAAGCCCCAGGCAGCTGAGCAGCCATACAAGCTAAAGTCTAGGCTGCTCTGACCCCATAGACACAAACACGCTTGAACTGTGCCAATGTCTGGAAAGGCCAACAGCACAGCACAGCTGCCTCCAGGCTTGCGGGAGAAAGCTACACTCCCCTGTGGAGGAACAGGCCCTGGCCAAGAGACACCAAGTGAATGAGCAGCCTGCTTCCCCCAGGACTCGACATCACCTGGCAGACCCAGCCCCAAGGCAGAGGGTGTAGCAGCAGCCCACTCAGTGGGAACAGCACAGGGGAGATGTGGTTGGAACAAACAGGGACAAAACAGGGAAGCTGCCTATGCCCAGGGCAGATGCCTTTGCTCTGTAGCCATACTTAGGGCCTCTGGGGAGCTCGTTCCAATAAAGGGACTGGGAAGGAAAAAGTCCACATGGTTTACACGTGGTTCTTCACCAAACACTAGAACGAAGTGCCCTGGCCTAGAATCAAGTTATCACATGGTCATCCTCTCTTGCCCGAAGGCTACACTTCCCTGACTCATGCAGAACACGGCCTTACTGATCATCTGGCAGCACCATGGCCCAAGCACTAAGGGCAATGGCTGGTACACCCAGAGAGACAGGCCTCACCTTCATGGGGCTGGACCCTGCATGGCCAGAACACTGGGCCTACGAATCAGCAGGGCTGGCCGAGCAGCTCCCCCAGACTAAGTCTCATTTCCGTCCCTTTGAGCCCTACTGTCAGAAAGTCTGGTTCCAAGGGAGGATGTGTTGGCCAGAGCTCCCCACTGCATCCCTGTGCACCAGCCCTGGCCGCAGATTGCTGATCTTAACCAAGGCAGGACTGAGCTGCTGCTAAACTCTGAGGAGGAGACTGTCCAGAGCCCAGAAGGCCCCAAATATTTCCGTTTCCAGGAAACAAATGAATGGGAACTAAAGCAGTTAACCCAAAACCGGGCAGCGCCTGTGGCTTAGTGAGTAGGGTGCCGGCCTCATATACCGAGAATTGTGGGTTCAAACCCGGCCACGGTCAAACTGCAACAAAAAAATAGCCGGGCGTTGTGGCGGGAGCCTGTAGTCCCAGCTACTGGGGAAGCTGTGGCAAGAGAATCGCCTAAGTCAAGGAACTGGAGGTTGCTATGAGCTGTGTGACGCCATGGCACTCTACCGAGGGCGATAAAGTGAGACTCTGTCTCTACCAAAACAACAACAACAACAACAACCAAAACCACCAAGGATTCAGACCCTTTAAGGATAAATATTTGGCTCACCTATCTAGGTAAAGAACCCTGACCCAGTGGTTACAGCACCGGCCATAAGCACCGAGGCTGGTAGGTTCAAACCCGGCCCAGGACTGCCAAACAACAATGACAACTGCAACAAAAAAGTAGCCAGGCATTGTGGCAGGCGCCTGTAGTTCCAGCTACTTGGGAGGCTGAGGCAAGAGAATCACTTAAGCCCAAGAGTTTGAGGTTGCTGTGAGCCGGGAAGCCACAGCACTCTACCAAGGGCAACATTGTGAGACTCTATCTCAAAAAAAGAAAAGAAAACAAAACAAACAAGAACCTGGCCAGGTAAGGGACTTTAGGGCCTCAGTATCTAGCTGAGAGTCTGGGACCCTATTCTGTGGACACTGGCCAACCAAGCAAAGAGACACAAGCAGGGAAGCTGAGTAAGAAAGAGGCATGTCTGTATGCTTGAGATCATAGAAGTGAAGGAGGAGGAGGGAAAACAAGCCCTGACCTCCACCAGACACCAGGCACAGAACACATCAGCTTTTCCTGTCTTTTTGCCATGTGTGGGGGTGTAGATAGCACATATTAGCTATGTCTCCTCTTCCCCTTGTGTTATCAGTGGAGATGAGCTCCTCAGGGCTCTAAAGTACACAGCATTCCCAGGGAACTGAACTCCGGGCATCGCTAACTTCACCCACATATGGGTGACCCAGGACTGTCTTCACTTTGGGGATGTCTCCATTAGCATCTTAGCCCACAGAAGTGGTGCTAAAACTAATGAAACCAACTGCTGCTGACCGGTGTGGTACTTTCCAAAGTGCTTCTCAGGGTCAAATATCATGGCGTGTCAGGGTTACTCAGGGAAGGGAGGCTGTCTTAGCAGCAGCAGGGGGAGCAGTGCTGCCAGTTAATGTGTGGGAAGGAAACACGTGCCCTGCTGTCTGGGTGCAGCTGTGAATAGGTGACCATGCAGAGGCCTGGGGCCACCAACCCTGTAGGAAGGATACTCGATGTACTATCCCTGCACCCCAAAGGGATACTTGGTGATGGCTATTGGAAGCTGCCATACTTTGTGGGCCAGAGTATATGGTTTTGGTATGAATGGGCGGATCTAGTGAAGAGGAGCTCTTTTCTCGAACTCATCTCTAAACCTGCAAAGTAGTGCAAATTATTTTTTAAAAGTGATATGTGATGGAAAATTACTATTTTGTGAGCCTGTTAATCTAAAACAACAACAATAACAACAACAACAACAACTCCACTTTCATACTTCTGCTCTAACTAGTAGCTGAACACAGCATTACCCAACAGGACCAGCCTGGCCCCTCTAGGGCATTCTGCACACTGGATGCCCACCTTGACCAGAGAGTTCACAGGCTGCACCATCACCACACCCTGGAAAGCTGCCTCCCCTTTACAGAGACACAGAGGCTCAGAGGTCATATACCATACCCAAGGCCACTCAGTGTCCTCAAGTCTCAGATCAGCAACCAAAATACCTGCTCTTTCCACAAAGGACAAGGATATCAGCTCTACCTGACTACATACATCCCAGAGATGGAAAGACGTATGCCCTACACATTCCTCTAGGACCTGGCAAGGACCCTAAGTCACTGAAGGAGGTAGCTTGTCAACTTAATTTCAAAAACCAGACCCTTCAAGCTCTGAGCCTTGCCCCAGGCACCCCAGAAAAAAGATGCTATTGAGAAACACTGGAAGGAAAGGGACTGGCCTGGGCCAGGGCTAGACAGCTGCAAAGGCCAAGAGAAGGGTGTCCCACCTTAGCACAGTTTCTCTGCCTGAGAGAGCACAGCCAGGAGGCTACTTCCCCCAAGGTCCAGGATGTTTTTTTTTGTTTGTTTGTTTGTTTTACCTTTTTATTACTTATTTTACGCTCTTCCTTTTTTTTTTTTTCCAGTTTTTGGCAGGGCTGGGTTTGAACCCACCATCTCTAGCATATGGGGCCGGCGCCCTACTCCTTTGAGTCACAGGCGCCGCCCCAGGTCCAGGATGTTTTTGCAAAAGCATCCCTCAGAACTCCCAGAAGGCCTCACCTCCACAGGCCCCTCTCCTCTCCAAATCTGAAATCAACTGGAAATGATCCCGAACAATCTAACGGTTAGCAGGAGTGGCCACAAAGACATTCATGACCATTCATCAAAATGTGGCAGGGGGAATTCAGTAGAGCTTTCCTAAATAAATAATGATAACTACCCAGAGATTAGTGTGCTTTTCATCAAATAACTATTTTCCTGGCTGAAAAAGATAAGTTGATTTCTACTAATCGAGACAAGTGCTTATGTTCTGCAGTTTCCCTCACTGTTCAGAGAGTGACTCTGAGCATTCCCTGGGTCGCAGGGCAGCAACCAAGAAGCCAGACCTAACAGAGAAACACATCTTCAACTTTCTGTGCATGCACACACACTCATATGCACATGTATACGCACATGCAGTCACATGCATGCACACACGCACCCTTACACACACACTCACATGCACTGGCACACATGTACCCTCACACACACTCACATGCAACCTCACACACACATGCACACACGTGCACACTTGCACGCACTCACACACACAGGATCAAGGACAACTGGAAAACACAAACCACATACAAGTAATTTCATCTGCCTCTAACAAACATGGGACAGTAAATAGGCAGAAAAAATATGTGATAAGAGGTTTCCATAACAATAACGAACCCAGAAGCTACCAAAACCTGTGGGATACTGCAAAAGCAGTCCTAAAACAGAATTTTATTGCATTAGGTGTCTACATCTGTAAAACAGAAAGAGAGCACATCAAAAAGTTAATGAAGCAACTTAAGGAAATGGAAAAGAGCAATGTAATCACAAACCTAGCAGAAGAAAACAAAGACCCAAAATTAAGTCGGAAATAAATGAAACTGAAAACAAAAGATTCACCCTCAATGAATCTCCAACAATAAAAAAAAAAAATTAATTAAAAATAAATTTAAAGGCTCGGCACCTGTGACTCAAGTGGCTAAGGCACTAGCCACGTACACCTGAGCTGGCGGTTTTGAATCCAGCCCAGGCCTGCCAAACAACAATGACGGCTGCAACCAAAAAACAGCTGGGTGTTGTGGCGGGCATCTGTAGTCCCAGCTACTTGGGAGGCGGAGGCAAGAGACTCGCTTAAGCCCAAGAGTTTGAAGTTGTTGTGAGCTGTGATGTCACATAACTCTGCCCAGGGCAAAGCAGTGAGACTCTGGGGGGAAGGGAAGGAATCATTCAGAAATTTAATGAAACAAAAAGCTGGTTCTTCAAAAAGATAAAATTGATAAACCTTTGGCCAGATTAACTAGAAACAAAAAAGTAAGATCTCTAATAACCTCAATCAGAAGCAAAAACAATAACATATCAAAGTAATACAAGAGATTATCTCTGACTACTACAAAAACTCTATGCCCAGAAATTTGACAATATGGAGGAAACAGAGCGATACCTGGAATCATACAACTTCCCTCAACTTAACCAGGAAGAAACAGATCTCAACAGACCAATAGCAAGCACTGAGATGGAAGAAATGATAAAAAAAAAAAAAAAGAGAGAGCTTCCAACAACAACAAAAAAAAGCCCTGGCTTTACACTAGAATTATATCAAACCTTCAAAGAAGAGCTTGTACCCATACTACAGAAACTATTCTAAAACATTGAGGAGAAGGAATTTTTCCTAACATGTTCTATGAAGCAAACATCACTCTTATAATAAAACCAGAAAAGGACCCAACTAAAAAGGAGAACTTCAGACTGATTTCACTAATGATTACTGATGCAAAAATACTCAATAAAATCTTAATCAATAGTTATAGCTACTGGCTTGGTGCCTGTGGCTCAAGTGGCTAAGGTGCCAGCCACATACACCTGAGCTGGCGGGTTTGAATCCAGCCTGGGCCCGCCAAACAATGATGGCTGCAACCAAAAAATGGCCAGGCGTTGTGGCGGGCGCCTGTAGTCCCAGCTAATTGGGAGGTGGAGGTAGGCAAACTACTTGAGCCCAAGAGTTGGAGGTTGCTGTGAGCCGTGATGCAATGGCACTCTACCCAGGGCAACAGCTTGAGGCTCTGTCTCAAAAAAAAAAAAAAATAGTTACAGCTAGGCTCGGCACCCATAGCTCAGTGAGCAGGGCGCCAGTCACATGCACTGAGGCTGGCAGGTTCAAGCACGGCACAGTCCTGCTAAACGACGACAACTACAACGACAAAATAACTGGGCGTTGTGGTGGGTATCTGGAGTTACAGCTACTTGGGAGGCTGAGGAAAGAGAATCACTTAAGCCCAAGAGTTTGAGGTTGCTATAAGCTGTGACGTCATAGCACTCTACAAGGATGACTGTGAGACTCTGTCTTAAAAAAAAAAAAAAAAAAAAGGTTACAGCTACACATTAAGAAAATTATACATCGGGCGGTGCCTGTGGCTCAGTGAGTGGGGCGCCGGCCCCATATACTGAGGGTGGCGGGTTCAAACTGAGCCCTGGCCAAACTGCAACAAAAAAATAGCTGGGCGTTGTGGCGGGCGCCTGTAGTCCCAGCTACTCGGGAGGCGGAGGCAAGAGAATCGCCTAGGCCCAGGAGTTGGAGGTTGCTGTGAGCTATGTGACGCCACGGCACTCTACCGAGGGCAATAAAGTGAGACTCTGTCTCTATACACACACACACACACACACACACAAATTACACATCATGGCTGGCATGGTGGCTCACACCTGTAATCCTAGCACTCTGACAGTGTGAGGTGGGTGGATTGCCTGAGTGCACAGGTTCAAGACCAGCCTGAGCAAGAGCAAGACCCAGTTACTAAGGAGGCTAAGGCAAGAGAATCACTTGAACCCAAGAGTTTGAGGTTGCTGTGAGCTGTAACACTGCAGCACTCTACAGGGTGACAAAGTCGAGACTCTGTCTCAGAAAGCCAAAGGAAAAAAAAACTGGGTGTGGGAGCTCACGAGTTCAAGACTAACCTGAGCAAGACCCTATCTCTACTAAAAATAGAAAAACTGAGGAAAAGGATCACTTGAGCCTGAGTTAGATGTTGCTGTGAGCTATGACGCCACAGCACTCTACCCAAGGCAACAGCTTGAGTCTTTGTCTCAAAAAAAAAAAAAATACCCATCATGATCAAGTAAGCTTCATCCCTGGGATGCAAGGCTGGTTTAACATACACAAATCCATAAATGTAATTTACCGTATCAATAGAAGCAAAAACAAATGATCCTCTCACTAGATGCAAAAAAAAAAATTGACAAAATTCTGCATCCTTTTCTAATAAGAACACTTAAGAAAACAGGCGCAGATGGCACTTTTTTTTTTTTTTTTTTGATACAGAGTCTCACTATGTCCGTGGCATCACACCTCACAGCAACCTCAAATTCTTGGGCTTAAGTGATTCTCTTGCCTCAGCCTCCCAAACAGCTGGGATTACAGGAACCCGCTGCAAACGCCCAGCTATTTTTTTGTTGTAGTTGTCACTGTTGTTTTAGCAGGCCCAA
>CAUYRH010106863.1:0-19185 GCA_963574655.1 Perodicticus potto
AAAAAAAAAAAAAAAAAAGAAAGAAAGTGAAAGAGTAATTTGGAGTCATTTTCTATGACTTTCTATTTTAGATCATTAGCAAAAAAAAAAAGTGTTTATTGGGGGAAACTTCCTATCAACAACAGTTTTATTATTTAGAAACTGTAAAGAATAATAAGAGAAGATGAAATTACTTTCCATGTTAATAAATAATCTTGAGATACTGAGTTTACTTTAAAAAGAATTAGGTTGAAAGTTTTGAAAGTGTTATGGTGTAATTGAATAGTATAAGGTATAAAATGACTTTTAAAAGCTTTTATACAGTTAATAACTTTGCAATTATTTCTTAGTGGTTTCCATTTTTAAAATTAATCTTATGAAAAATAACAAAGCTCGTCTCTCCTACAGTATTAAGTAAGCATTTTTATGTTTGAGAACTTCCAAGGTTCCAGTATGTTTCAGTGAAGACTTTTATGTGCAATATATGGAGCTATGTAAAAAGTAAATAGGCTGTATGTTCTTAAACATTGAGCAATTCACTTAAGTAATTAGAAATAGTAAAATAAAGAAATTTGTTTTCCTCTGTAATTGAAGAAAACTATGGTGGGAGGTCCAGGGTATCCAGCTTTTACTATTTGTTGTCTAATGCCAGATTTCTAGTCCAATTTCTGCTAAAATAATTTTTAAAATTCCTTCGGTGATAAGATAAGCCATATACCTTATCAGTTACATTATGTGATGTCTTCCACTAAATATTCAGTGAGGGTAGAAGCCTTCGATGAAAGGCTTGAGGCTACCAGAGGATCCCATGGTTTGGTGCTGATTGTAAAATGGTCCCCAACCTCTGATTTCACTCATGAGAGTGATGTGGAGGAAGACACAGGTTTCAGTGTTGAGGACTCTCTGAAATGCCTGGAGAGCTCTTTCCTGAAGTTACTTGATTATTGCTAGGCAATAGGTTCCTTGGAGTAAAGGTGATGGGGGAAATAGAATGAGCCATGAAGATATTCCAAAGAACTAATAATATGCAGAACGTTATCTGGGGCCAACAAGTTACTGCAAGGGGGAATGCACCAAGAATTGTCTTGAAAAATGAATGAATTACATTATCTGTGTTTACTTTTATGTCTTGTGATTTTTTTTAAAAAGCATTCTGGAAATATATGAATTACTTTCAAAATGTTAGCCAGTTTCCAATTATCTTTTGTCTCAACTTTTATATTTCTTAATTGTGTATTTTTTAAATGAAAAAATAAAAATAGTAGAATTATCATCATGATGAGACCTCAGAATTTTTTAGTGTTGAACTAGTCTTCGTTACGTATGTACCAGCCTGAGAACATGGAAGTTGGTGAGGAAACGTTGCTGAGAGTTGGTGGAAATGCAAAATGGCTTAAGTCTGGAAGAAGATTCAACAGTTTCATATACAACTAATTAATTCCACTCTAGGTTTTTACAAAGAAGAAACGAAAGCATATATCCACAAAAGATTGTATAATCATAATCCCTGTACTGTAATAGTAAGTTACAGAAACTATTAGGTCTTTAGGCATGAAATGTCTGATTTTGAATCAGAAGTTTCATTTATTATATCTTGAACAAGAAGCAGTAGAATTAATCAAAGTATGTGCCTCAACTATAGACACAGTTTTGCCACTGTGACAGTCACTTGTGTGTGCCGGCAGCAAAGAAGCCTGGAGAGTAAGTAGCAATAAAATCCCAAAAGGCCTTTTCCACAGCTCATTGAGAATTGAATAATTTTTTTTTTTCAAAAAGTGACACAAAGCCTGCAAGAAGTGGCAGGCAGTTGGCACAAGGTCTGGTGAATATGGTGGGTGACAGAAAATGTCCAAGTCCAGCTTCCGTAGTTTGTTGTGCGTGCAGCAGCATTATCTTGTGAGAGAATTGGCCTCTCTCTGTTGACCAGTTTCTGCTGCCTACCTGCCGCATCCTCCTCATGTCGTCCATTTGGGTACAGTGGGCATCTCCTGTTACCAACTGAGCAGGTGTCATGGCGCTGAGCCGGGTAATACCAGCACTGGACTACCAAACAGATACCATTAGCTTTTCTTTGACAAATACAGTAGACCCTCCATAGCTGACCACCTCCTTAAGTTGACCTAATTGTCATAGACCGGACAGGAACCACACGTATGTATCAGTACAGTACCCAGTTCCTTATGTTGACCCTGCCATATGTTGACCAGTTGGTTACAGTCCCCTGAGTGGACTCCTTACGGAGGTTCTCCTGTATTCAGTTTGGGGCTGTGTTTCAGCACTTTATCCAGCCATCACACTAACTGCTTGTGATTGTCAGAAAGAATCCATTTTTCATTACTTATAACAATATGGTGTAGAAATGGTTTTCCCTTATGTCACGACAGCAAAGAAAGTGAAGCTTTAGACAATTTCTCTTCTGACGCTCATTTAATTCACGCAGAGCCCACCTATACAGCTTCTTTACCTTGTCAGTTTGTTTCAAATGGTTCAATATTGTTGAAATAGTAGCATCAAACCTTGCTGCTAATTCAAGTGTAGGTTAAGATGGATTCGCTTCCACCACACCGCAATCCACGTTGACCTCGAGTAGCCCATGAGAATGGAACTTCTGAAACCATCGATGAACTGGGTATTCATTAGCCACATCTTTTCTGAACACTTCATTGGTATTTTGAGCTGTCTGTATTGCATTGGTTCCATGATGGAACTCATATTTAAAAATAACACAAATTTTGACTTATCCATAGTTTCACAAAAATTGCTCTAATTTTTTTTTCAAAGTAATCACAAGCTAAACTATGCATTTGAAAGAAAGAGAATATACCTTCACAATAAAAAAAAAGTGTCCAAGTAAAATGTCAGAGTTATCACCCGTCAAATTTAGTACTTAAGGAAGATGGACATTTCTAATATTATGCTCTTTCTTCTAATTCAAGCAAACAGAACATAAAAACTTACAAAAAGTTTAGATAGAGATAGAATGAATTTTTTCAGAGAATATTAAAGGTCAGCACTCATCTAGTGGTGTACGAATGGCTTGCTCCCTGGATGGGGCGTTTTTGAGGCAAGGAGGGAGGCTAGCATCAATGATAAGATGATGATGACGGGGATGGTGCTGAGGAGGACAGGGTGGCTGCTGCCGGGAAGCTGTTGCTGGGGAAGGGGAGCTGACCCCTGAAGTCAGTTTCTTGTTAGTACTGCCATTTCCTTTCTTTCTTTCTTTTTTTTTTTTTTTTTTGTCATAAATGGCCTTGTAGCAGGTGCTATTCTCAGCAACTACGCACAAAACCCTGGAAACCGCTTGGCGTTGGAATCCTGCTCCTCAAGTTTAGGAAATCCTGCTTCAAAGCGACAAAAGGCTCCAGCTAATTTTTTGTCATAAACTCTCTTGGCTCCGGATCTTCTGATTCTTGGTGTCTTGTGTTTCTATCGGCTGCTTCTCTGACTACCTGGGAGATAAGGCACTGGCTTGAAGATGCTGTGCCAGCATCATCTCCTGCTATGAGGGCTTGTTTACAGGCACAGAAGAAACTAGTTCCTGAATCATTAATTCAATTATTTAATTATAAATTATCCTTATGGGGATCCTTGGAAACCAGTTGTCTGTAACCACCAGGGCTGCCTGAATGTTCATTTCTCACAACTAATTACATTTAAGATTTGTGTACAGTCACAAATTTCACAGTAGGTAAATCTTAATAACAAAGTGACTCTTATCAATAAGTTAGAATGTACCTTAAAATAACTAAAAAGGTGGAATTGAAACGATCCTAACAGAAAGAAATGCTGAATGCCTGAGATGATAAATACCCCAATTACCCTGATTTGATTAATTCACTATTGTATGCCTATTTCAAAACATCACATGTATCCCATTATTATGCATCCGTAATAATTGTTTAAAAATGAAGAAGTATTGAACTCTAGTTAATGATGTGTATGATTGCTGAAGTGTTTAGGAGTGAAACGTATTGATGTCTGTGCTTTGAAACGCATTTAAAAAGGGTAAATGACTAGATAGATACAGGAACGGAGGGAGAGGTAGATGGATATAGCTGAGATAAAGCAGATGTAACAAAATGTTAATTATAGACTCTAAGTGGTCTAATGGGTTTTCGCTGGACCATTCTTACAACATTTTTGCTTGAAATTTTCTATAATAAAATGCCAGAGAGAAATGGATATTTATTCTAAAGAAGTTTCAAAAACCTAGTCTTTTGCCATTTATTCTAATTCATGCTGAAGATAACGGTAACATTCTTTGTTTTTCTTGTTTGTCTCTATAATAACTTAAAATTTTATCCTGTCCAATTGTATCATCTTAATTGCAATTAGCTTGTTACATTTATAAATGAAATTCCTTTGTGTCACACAAGTAATCCAGTGATTAATTTAATGACATTTTCAGGGACTGGTCTGATTTTCTGTAGCTACCATAACAAATTACGTCAACTTTGTAGCTTAAAAAGAACAAAAACGTACTCTATCAATTTGTGGAGGCCAAAAGTGCAAAATCAGGTTTCTAGACCAAAATCAGGGTGCCATTCTCCCTGAGGAGGCTCTAGGGAAGAATCATTCTTTTTCTGTCCAGTTTCTGGTGGCTGCGCACAGTCCTTGGCTTGTGAGCACATCACTCGAGTCTGCTATGTGGTAACATCGCCTGCTTTTCTCAATCAGAGGCCATCTGCCTCTTTCGTAAAAGTGGACTAGTTGGTAACAAATTTCTGGCCTATCCAGATAATTTAGGATAAAATGTCCCCATCTCAAAATCATATCTATAAAAACACTTTTTCCACAGATGGTAACATTATTTGTTTCCCTGAGTTGGGACTTGATGTCTTTGGGGGCCATTATTCAGCCTACTACAGGAAGTATTTTTTAATGTGCCAGGTACTGTGCTGGGGTCTAAATAGTAACATGTACATAACATTTCTCATTGCTTGCTATATGCTAGGTCCTATTCAATGTACTATACCTTTATTTTTCTACTAAGAAAAATATAATTTATTGATTCACATAAACATAGTGATCATATACATTTCTTTCTTATGTATGTGAACTATTTAAGTCCTAGAGATGTACTTTAGAAAATACTATTCTAGTCTAAATAACCCTGCCTTATTTGTGCAGAGGATTTAAAGTTGACAAGATTGTGAATACTAACCTATCTTTATATCTAGATAATTAATGGCACAGTAGGTCTTAATAAATGTTTGTTGAATGACTAAAAGCAACTTCATAAACATTATGAAATGTAACCTGCTCGAAATCTTTAGGGGTAGATATTATAATTTCCATTTTACAGAAGAGACTTATAGAAGCTAAATTGACTACTACATCCTGCACAAATACAGATACACATGTACACACACACATATAGTTTTGACAGTATGAGCACTGGAGAATTATTTTTGTTATCCATAATTGGTTAATTTTCTACATGAAACATTAAATTTAGTAAAATTCTGATGTAGCTAAATATTATGTGTTTTATTTTGTATTATGTTACTAAGCTTATGCAATGATACTTCACAATTTTTTTTAACATTTTGAGAGACCAGTTTCACATGGATTAAGTGCACAATGGTATTAAGAAGTAGAAAGAAATTTTCTAAGTACAGTAGAACCTTCTAAGTTGACTACCCATGGGACTGTAACAGACTGGTCAACGTACGGAGGTGGTCAACATGACTAGGCCTACTTTACTGATACATACGTACGCGTGGTGCATGTCTGGTCTATGGAAGTTAGGTCAGTTTCTAGAGGTGGTCACTGTAGGGAGGTGGTCAACTATGGAGGTTCTACTGTCACACAGGGCATTTTGATATTTTCTTAAAGCTTCACCTCTTCAGCTTTCCAGAAGTAACTCAAGCATAACTAGTATTTTTGTACTTTCTTTTAAGCACAAGATTTTTTTAAACTCATAGTATTACGAATAATTATTATGCTTCCCTCTTTCTTTGCTTCCTTGAAAGCTTCAAATTTTATTCCATTTAATAGAAGCTTTTCAAGTCTGAATTGTATGAATTCCTTCAGCGTGAATATGCCCCAGATTTTATTATTTTTACATTTATGTTTTTTACCTTCCCTGCTTTCTCCAATATTTCTTTTATAGTTTTATATGCATTTCCAGAGGAATTAAAGCCAGATATTCAAACCCCTAAAATAAATTTCAGTCTCTTAGTGATTATACTATATATGAATATATTATTTCTCTACTTTTTCCTCTTTAAAATATTCTCTCTATAAGCTTAATTCAACTAATACTTTCCTAAGTATTTGTCACATTCACTGACTTACTTTTGTTATTACCTCTTATTTCCATCACCTTTTTCAAAGTATGAAAAAGAGTATGTGGCACTGAATTCCATTACTTTTCCCATAGCCCCAAATGTTGCCAAATGACCTAAGGGTATTGCGTATCTGATGACCTTGTGCTTACCTTTCAATAAAAGATCACAGAAAATAATTTATGCTCTAACTTTATTTTTCTATAAAATTCTATCATTACCGGGACATAATTTATGGTACCCTCAGGACCTATAGAAGCACAGAACTGACCAGCTGACTCCAGGCATGTTTACTTGACATGGTTTTTAAATGTCTGGCATTACTCTTGCGTCTGTGTGCCACTCATGACTTTTGAAAATAGTAAACTTTTTCTCCCAACCTCTCAATCTTGTTCCTTCTTCAGAATACCAGAATTTACTCTTTTATTTAGGTGCTTGAAAGAGTAGTTTTCTGGGTGGAGCAGAAATTTTAATGGTTTGTTGATTATGCAGATAAAACAATAACTGTAATGATCAACAGTAGAGCATTTAAAATATACCAGAGATATATGCTGTTCATCTTGATTTATGCTTTAAAAATAACAGAAAGCTGAGTTCTTGGGTTGAGTATGTTGCTTGTTTCTGTGGCTGTCAGATGTGACCTTGCCTGTGGAAATCCCCACTGTCTCAAACAAGGTAATGTGGGCCTTCTCCTTTCCTGGTGTTTACTTACTGTCTTGTTTTTGCAACTTTCTGCAAGGAGGAAATGGGTAATACTTCTTTCCTATGGTTTCTATCAGTCTTACATGCTGATTCCGTCAGCTTTCCTTCACTTTCCCAGCAAGAGAGGCTGATGACTAGTCCAAGCAAAGTGGCCTGGATTTTTGTGATTATGGCATTTCAGAGACTTGGCTGCTGAATTCTTTACTTAATACAGATACAACAACTATGTTTTTGTTAATTTACTGACAATATCAGTGAGGGCAAAATGTATTTGTTAAGAATCATATATGTAAATGCATGTAGCTATGTACTGTACACTCCTTGCAATATAAATTAAATTATATGTAATCAAGTTTTTGCATTATTTGGACAAATTAAACAATTTAGAAAGAAACCTCGAGAAGTGTATTCGTTTTACAGGCTAATGAACTTTTTAAGGAATCACTGAACTGGCTTGATAGCCAGAGAAGCTAAGTAAGATTTAATAGCATTTTTCTATAATTTCTGAATCTCGTCCTGTTATATTTACTTCAGTGTTAAGAAGAAAATGTGGAAGGCTTTGTGTCTCTATCTTTCAGATAAATACAAATTAAATAAAGTCAGTTATTTTTGTTTTGGGATTTAAATACTATGAACTGCATAAATTTTGTAAGAGGATTCTTGGCTGATACCCCTCATTGTCGTTTATAGAAACACGTGGACTGTTAAACTTGAAATAAAGAAGTGTAAATGTTAATTTCTTTACATAAGAAGTTAACTCTCCCTGTAAACACAATGTGCCAAAACAACTAACCATGACCTGCTGCCTCTCTTTCCTGTAAATGTTAGAGCAAAGATGATTCACCCCTGACACGGACATTGATATGTAATGATGGGGGCATGGGAGTAAAGCAGTGGGTGGCCCAGAGCTTCCCAAGCAGGTTTTATGTATTCACTGATGATCCTTCAGCCTCAAAGCATTCAGAGTGCACTCTAACTAAGCATCAGTTTGGTCAAATTATGTAATGTCCCTCCCTTCCTCAACCTGGGTGATTTTCCTCCTTTATTATTTTGGAATGAATATGTAGATTACATTGTTCCCACTGACTTCACTTTTCTTGTTCCCAACTCTAGAACTCTTTCCTCATCCTTCACTTTTGGAACTAAGAAGCAGCCTTGACTGTTCTGTTCTCCTAATTGTTGGATCAATTAGTTTTGCATTGATGTAAACTCTCCATGAAGTTACTTATAAATGTTTTTTATTAGTTTATGATAAGGCCAGGAAGTTGCTGTGCTTAAACATTAATGGCAGAGTGCAGGCCTCCTGAGGAAGAGTGCTTGAAGTACATGGAGGACGTTTGGAGGGAGAGGTTGATCTGCTTTTCTTTGTATTTGATTGTAGCTATCTAATTACAAGCTTTCAAAGACATCAAATGAGGCTCCCTCTTCATTGCATTTAAAACTAAAGCTTTTTTTTTTTTTCATATTGCTAAGACCATTTTCTCAAACCAAATTTTCAGAGGTCTGTTGGGATGTTTAGAATCATTGTTAGCTAAAGTGAGAAGCTATTCTGTTAACTTTTATAGATTGTCTTTACCTCTGTGTTTAATAGTCTTCTGAGAATTTGGCTTATCCAAAAAGAGATTTCGTGCCTTCCCATATGAGAAGGAAACCTTTTGTCAGCATCTTGTCTGAGTTGCCTCCATGGCTACACAGGTCACGGGAGGTCCGTGTTGAACATCCATCTTTGGCTGTATCACAAAACTAGTATTGAAGTTCAGGCCAACTCCCAGAGGACAGGGGTTAAAGAGGCAATTAGTCACCACAAAGCAGAGTTGTGGCTGTCCTCTGGTGCGGAAGACCTTAACTCTTTCATGAATGATGCCTGAAATCTCATCTGTGTGCTTATATATTCCACTAAAATAACTTAAGTCACTGTCATTTTAAATTAAAGGTGAGCTTAAAATATACAATCTGTTAAACTAAGACTTTTCTATCAATACTGATAGCAGTTAGGGAGATCAGCGCTGTGAGTTTATTGTTCCATCCATATTTCACGGTATTCATTTTAGCTATTTGAAAGCCTGATAATATCCTCTTAAAAATATTTCTCACTTTATTATCAATGTTTTTATTAATGATGCTGGGGAGGGGTGGTTTGGAGCTTGCCAGATTTTTGCCTGACCTATTGCTCAGGGAAGGAATGGCCTCTGATGAATTATAATTTGCTAAAATGGACCATTATTTTACATTTTTAAAAATATTTCTGGTTTTATAAGGGCTTGGGCCTCTGCTTCCACATAGTAAATTTTTGTTACGTGTGGGGTGATAAAAATCTTGTCCTCTGCCCTCTCTATTAAAATAAGCCAGAATATTAGCACCTGTCGTAACTGTATCAGAATTGTACAGCCTCTGGATTCCCCTAGAATTATCAATACAATTTGGTAGAACTCCAAACAGCTTAAAAGAAGGAGGAGGTTTCTTAACACTTCCTATTTCAAAGTAACTACATTTCTTTCCCATTAAAGAATAATAAAATTAGAAAGTCTTGCCTTTACATTTTTTTCTTCCCTTTTATTCTAGCATTTCCTTTAGTCATAAAATATGACTATCTCTAGCTGAATCTTAGTAGTTAAGAAATAGTAATATACTTTTGCAGCTCCTAGGTATAGACATCAATGTCAACAATATCAAAAACGAATATTATTTGATCCCTCATGAGTTTGTAAGTATTGTATATTCATAATTGTATAATAATGTGGCTTTATTATATCACTTTATATCTTTTGGCATTTCTTGTCTGTTTTTTGTTTTGTTGGTTTTTTTTTTTTTTTTTTTTGATACAGTGTTCTCTCTATCAGACTAGACTGCAGTGACGTCATCATAGCTCACTGCAGCTTCGAGCAATCCTCCTGCCTCAGCTGGGACTCTTGGAGTAGCTGGGACTACAGGCACATATCACTATGGCAGGCTATTTTTTCTGGTTTTCATAAAGACTAGCTCTTGCTGTGCAGCTCAGGCTAGTCGTGATCTCCTGGCCTCAACGATCTTACAGTCTCAGCCTCCAAAAGTGCTAGGGTGACAGGCTTGAGCCACCGTACCTGGCTCTCTTAGTATTCTAATACATAGTTTACACTCAATAAAACATTGTTGAATTAAATATATAAAAGCATAGCATCTTCTTTCTGCCTCTTGCATATTCTTAGCTTACCTTGTTACATGATATTTAGAGTATAGAGAAGTTGGGATAGGATGGAATAATGGCTAATATTAAGAACAAGACATTTGGATAAATATATTAGAAGTATTAAAGTCAGAGCCAAGTTTATCAGAAGTTTGTTAGTTCAATCTCTGCACCTACTTCTTGGAAAACCTTTAACCGTCTTATTTCTTAGTAATTTAACAAAATGTACAGAGGTTTTATGCTATCCAGAAAACATTTTTAAAGGAGGCTGAGAAACATTCACACTAAAACAAAACATCTTTTGCTATATGAGCAAATAAAAGGATTTCTGTTGTAGTTGGTTTGTGGTAGCTATTCCTAAACATATTAAAACTATTAATTTGTTGTTGTATTGCACTTTCAGGGCTGAATCCTATTTATTCCCAGTTAGGAAAGCTACCTGATCTTGGAAGCACGCAGGGAGAGGGTAGTCCAGAAAGAACCAGCAAGTGAAGGCATCTCCTCTGCCTCCTTTTCTTTGAGGGTATAACACTTCTGTTGGCAGAGATGCAAACCCATAGAAGTCAGGTTTCGATAACATTTCAGTTTCCAAGCCACTTCTTGTGGTATGCCTCATTAAAAACTAAACAACAGCAAAATAGAACTATTCTAATGTTGTAACCTTCTATCACCTTTCCGTGTGACAAAATGTGCATCACTTTGTTACTGTTTAAGCAAATGCTTAAAGTAATCTCAGGCTCACTAATCAGATATTGGCTTTCCAGAGAATAACATTTGGTAAGTGAGGATTTAATGAGTGTCCCAAGATAATTGTTGTTAACTGGTGGAGCTGGTGACATTTTGCATGTCATTCCTAGTCTTTGCCCCTGTGGTATATTAAGAATGTGCTTTGAGCATTGCTTTAGCATTTTAATTGCAAGCCAACCTTTTAAAAAAATCTTCCTTGCAGCAAATCTCTCTACTGTGAGAATAACTTTAGAAGTTTACATGAAAAAAATTGACTTAGGTGTATATTTTTTACTGTGCTGTTAATGGAGTTGAATGGAAGAGCATTTACCAAAAAAGTGTACCCATAAAATGCAACATATTACCTTGTTGCCATCTGTCACTTTCCTGAAATAACCTTCTATTTGTCATGCATGTGTGGTTGTTTAACTAAAAGATAAAAATAACTATTTCATGCTATTTCTGTAAGATTAAGGTGCCTACTTACTAGAAAAAGTACCTCTTAGGTGTGATGCTTGTAGCTGCAATGGTATTCTAACGCAATGAAAGGGAAGGTCCTATTAACAGAGTCTTGATTGCTTTTCAGTCTTTTGGGGGGAAGATGAAGTATATTAGTAGATTCTTGAATTGACTCTTCTTATAAATGTTTACCTGTAAAATTATCTTTGCACATAGAAATTATTTATATTGTGTATTTTTTGAAGGCAAGGCATACCTGTAAATTACGTCCATCCATTTACTGCACAACAATTGGGTTATTCTGCAGTAAAACTCAATTTGAGGCTTTAGAAAAATCAAGCAGATATCATTGTTCTTTCCATAAGATGCCAAGCGGTGTTTTGGTGGCCTCTGCTATCATTTACATGACTTTTTTGTGTATTCCGAAAGGATTCATATGTGTGTAGGCAGCAGCTGATTCTCAAGCCATATGTATAGTTACATACACAAATGAATGAGTTAGCTGAGCCTCTCCACGGGGACCTGGCTATGTCTGTTCTCGTGTCACTCTCTCTGTTGCCTGTGAACCCTCTCGACTCCTTTTCCATGCCTGTGCATGCCTATCTTCAGCATCTTCAGCCTCTATCCACTTAGAACCTACATAACATAGGTTGGCTTGTTGGCTTGTTTAGTTTCTAGAAATGATGAAAGTGAGGTTCTGCTTCTAAATCCCCAGTAGATCACCATTACGATGTGTTTGTTTCAGGAGTTTTGAGGCGTGATCTACTTGTTCGCTCAGCCGTGCACACACCTGGCTCCTGGTCACACTCATTTGCCAGTTACTTTGCGTCTTTCTTCCTACTTTTTTATTTTAAATCTGTGGGGTTGCTTTTGTCTTGTTACACTTTTTCTTCTGCATGAAGATATATCCATTATTCAAACATAAAAGTGACTTAAGAAAGAACATTATAACGTTTATTTTGAAATTTTCCAAGCCACATTCTAATCCATCTCTAACAGGGACATTTCTTTTCACACCTCTAAGGTGATTGAGCCTGTCCTTTAAAGTGAGATTTGCAAACCAGTGTCTGGCAGCTCCAATTAGCTTCTTTTGGGTTTGAAGCACATCACAAACAGTAACAAGGTCTCCTAGGACACTCCGATTGCAAGCAATGTAGTCATATTTCCTCATTAGTTCTTTTCAATTGTCACTAATGCCATGTTCCAGCTTTTGAGTAGGAGACAAAAAACATAAAAATTTGGTATGTATGTAGAATGGACCATTGTTTTCCATAATTCAAGGCTCTTTTGGGTTCCTTTGATAGTTTTGAAGCTTACACAGCTTAATTCGTTAACCTTTACCCTTCACATAAATCAGATGATTAGGAATCTATTGCTATGGAGACAGATTTTCCCTCCACTAAAATGAAGTAATGCCTTCTCTTCTTTGAAAAAAAATCCTATAAAGCTCACAAAAGTAACCTTTCTGTTGCTTTTCAAATTTCATTGAATGTTTCAGGTACATTTTAGAGCATTACCAAAACCAAGTGAGCATAAAATTACATTATTATCAAAAATAATGCTGGCTTCTTTGGATACTTCAGAGCTGGTTTCCTGGCCCTTTTGGTGTATTCCAGAAGGATTTATATATGTGTATGTAACAGCTGGTACTCAGGAATTTACAATGGTGGAATTTTTTTTTAAATTCTCTTCAGACCCTTGCCAAAACATAAAAGCAGAAAAATAAACTGAGCAGAGCCAATTCAGAATAAACTAAAGTATATTTAAATGAACTTAGGACATTAGATTTGGAGAAATTTTTCACATGGACTCATGTTGTAGCGAAAGCTGATGGGGGCTCCATTCGAGGGAGGTGGTGGTTCTGTGTGTCCCTTGAGATGAGACGGGAATGTTATGTCTTTTGATTCTTTATTCAAAATACTCTAGTTAAGACACCCCTCTTGATTTCTCAGAACTCAGGAAGACAATTTATTTGGCTTAATTGTGTCTGGCATTCCTGGGCTACTTTAACAGTATTTGATGTGATTCAGCATTTTCCCACTATGCCATTTTCTCATATTATAAATTTCTTCTTAATCATATAGATTGTTACCTTTCATAAGAAATACAGTTCTTTTGTACGTATTATAATTTCTTACAATTTTATGCATGAAGTGGGGAATCTTTGAACAGACTGACCCCTAGAGAATGTTGGTCCTCTGATACTCTGAAGTTTGTCCGTAGGGATCAGAGGACGGGGTGTGCGAGAGAAAGAAGAAAACCGTGAATGCTGGATCCTACGTTCAGGGGCTTCTGGCTTGTCCCTAGGGACAAAATTAGAATTGATTGTTGTAATTTGTGACTATTCTCCTGAGTGATATCTGTGGATAGGAGAGGAGATGAAAAAGCGGAGGTTTTGAACACGGTCTCTGATTCTGTCACTCTCCTTCTCACGTAAAGATTAACCTTTTGCAATAATTTCTCTCTTTTATTGGTGACACTTAAAAAGTACCCCTTGAAAAACATTTGAGCACCTGTAGTCAGAAGTTTAAATAATTACTAAGATGTACCACTTTGTTTTACGTGCACATCTTAGACAGTGAATTGAGAATTCGCTGAGACTAATATGCCCACAGTCGTGACTGGAGCCACAACTCTGTAAAACACAGACTCAGGTAGAGTAAGCGGCCTTCACAGACTTCATTCTGTACTTCCTGTAAATATATTCTGAAGTGGACCCCAGGTTTCAGGAGAAAAGGACAGTCAGACCCCTGGTCTCTCATCGTGGGCTGCTGTCCCCACGTGCCACCTGGGACGCTAGACGTGGATGAATGATACGGCTTCAGACACCTGCCAGGGACAGGCGGTGTCCCACCAAGCTGCTGTCACAGGATAACACAAACCACTGTCATTTTCAACTCTCAAAACAATAGCTGTTTAATCGACTTATTTCATCCACTCAATTTTGTGTTTTATTATAACATTAAGAGTTTCTGTCCAGATTCATACAACTTCTCCTCAAATACCCCATCCGTGAAAGATAAGAAGTCAGTATTTTGCAGTAAATCTTCCAAGGACTGCTTTTGTTCCTCCGTGAATTCTTATTCAATGAATGGTTCTGTGTTGTACATAACTTCTAGCCCACTGGGCGAGGGTACAGGGTGATGGACAGTGTTTAGAAAACCTGTGTGCCTGGACGCAAAAGGAACGGAGACAAGATCCTCGGTGACGCTCCAGAAAAGCAGAGCGCTTTCCTTTTGTTGTCTGAAAAATACTTACTGCTCATTCTTTAGTTATGTGTTACCTCTTGAATAAACTAATCTTGTGATATCTATTTATAATGGTCCACACTTCTTGACGTTTTCCCTGTCACATGGGGAAACACTATGATGCATATGACCTTTCATGGTTTAGGACAGTCTCATCCAGGGACTGGTCTTCCTTTTATGTAATACTAGTTCTCACTGCCTCTCAAGCAGCATGTTGCTGGGTTTGTACAGTGGGATGGACTCATGTGACTTGCTGCTTGTAGTTTCTCTGTCGTTGGTGTTCACATAGACTTGTAGCATATCTAATATGGAATCAAGGGGACCGCACAGATAGGATATTGTTTTTGTTTAGAGTTTTTCATAATCAAATATGCAGCCACATGTTTTAAACTATTTGAATAGAACATGAAAACAAAACACAGTGTTTTTTGGTGGATCTGATATTCTAGATCTGCTAATATTTTTGGTGCGTGATGGAGGAGGACAGTAAGATATATATTTTTGATTTGACAGAAAGTGTCATTTTTTAAAATTATTTAAGATTTTATAATTATTTGGGGTCTTTATTTTTACTTTTAGCATGTAAAAGTTAGGTTTTAAAATTGTATGTAACATGTTATTATTGGTAATACTTCATTTCTGTTTTTACCCTTTCTTTTTTGGTGAACTTACTCAAATGTTACATTAAAACCAAATGGCATGGGGAATTGGGTTTTGAAATTTCTCTTCACAATAATCTGTAATATTCATAATTTCATTGTGTTACCGTTTTAGGTTTCTGTCATAGTCATAGAAAAGGTTTTCCATTTTACCATAAATCTTTTTTAATAGCCAAAAAGCATGTTATTCAGTTATTCTGAGTAAATCTGAAATATTTATCATTCTATTAAAACAAAATTCTATGAAAAATATTTTAAAAGAAAGATAAATCTTCTGTATAACTTATTTAACCTTCAATAATAAATTATGTGAGGTAAAATTGTATAAATTCCTGACATTTTATGAAGATACCTACAAATAAGCCAGACAGCAAATGAAATATCTGAAAGACAGAGATGGATTCTGAGTAATTTTTTGATGGATTATGCACACAGGTATCAAATTACGTGGTCCTTGTTTCCTAGAAAAGGTTAATGACTCTTTTTGCTTTTACCCTTTTACTTAACTGTTATTTATAAAGATTAAAACAGGGGCTGCCTTGAAGAGTGCGCAGGCCCCTGTGTCCGTACGACCACACAGTCCTCTGATACTACAGGATATGGAGCCCCAAGATGGACAGGGTTGTTAATCATTATTTTTCAAGTTCATTCAGTTCTGTACTAAAATTTCCACTAGGGCTATTAGAGCAGAATGAACCATTTGCAAATCTTTGCATGTAAATGAAAGCAGAAAATGCTTTAAATTTTAACTGTCTATATGTGTATCGTTAAAATGGCCTAAGCACAATTCACTTAAACTATTAAGCATAAGACATTTTATAGCAAAAGTTCTTAAGTATTCAGATTTTTCTGTCACTTCTAATTTATGAAAGTTAGATTTTTAGGCCATATTTTTCTTATGTTAAGTAAAATTCCACAAAAATCTTTATTTCAACGTTATCAAATGTCGTCCTAAATAATAGACTATCACCACCCACCTATAATGGCAATTCAAGTATATCCAACAGTTTTATTATAACTGCTTTATGTTATTTCATTGTATATGATATATGTTCATTTATATAGCATATATTTGCTAGGCATTTGTTACCAAATGTAGCATTACTCTTAAAGAAATATGGGAATGTCTCTTCAGAATTTCTTTTGTTTTAAAAGCTGCACTAGTCATAGCAGTGTTTAATTGAAGACATTTAGGTATTAGAGCACTTGAGTGTAAAGCAGGGAATGTGATACCTTTTCCTGAAACACCTTGGAAGCGGTTTGTTGAAAGAAGAGAGCTGTGACTTCTTCCTGTTAAATTTGTTGCTAAACCTTGGCTAAATTACCTTGAAATGCATTAGTATAACTCACCACTTTTTGGTGTGGTTTTCAGGTGCGTGGAGGTCATTGCAAAGGAAGGACAAAACCTAAAAGAGCTGTACTTGGTGTCCTGTAAAATCACAGATTATGGTAAGTAAGGAGCCCTTGTCCTAATACTTACGGAGAACAAAAAGTTACAGAATCAATGAAAGTTGTTTTAAAGAAATCAAGAATTACCTTGTAGACACTCTTTATATCTTCATTTATACTAATTGTCGTCATACCAAAAACCAAAAAACATCAAGAAATCATGAGCTAGGAACCGTGGCACAATGAGTGTGTCCGTCCGCTCACGGCCACATGCAGTCAGCACCTGCAGGGGCACAAATACTCACTCTGGGCTTTAAAATGTGACTAAAAGGAATATGAAATGAAAATAAGTTTCAGGACAATTAAATGTTTTATAAAGTAAATATTACTAAGTAATTATACTGAGTTCATTTGCTTAATTTAAACACAATTTAACACCATGTCAAAGGCCCTTCTGCTAACATTCTAAATGTCTAGACTTCTTTTTGTTCACTTTTATAAATTTTTTCTTATCCATTGTGCATTTCATCTAATTATACATTTTTAACCAGATACTTGGCTTTGTAAGAGAATGAGATAGCGTTCTTGTTTCTTTACTGACTCTTGGATTTATTCATTTAAATTTGAGGATATGTTTTGTACCTTGAGGGAAGTTAACAATCCATAAACTTTTATTATTAGCTGTGACGTATACTAATAAATGAGACCGCAGTCCTAGGATGTCATGATACCCATCTGCCCCGCGTGGGAGAGTACTACATTCATCTTTATCAGCTACTAAATTCATCTTTTTGAAAATCTCTTTTTAAACTATAGTTTTAAAAAAAGTTTTAAAAACAGATTTAACCTAAGAATACTCCTAATTTCACAGTTTATTTTGAGAAATGACAAATATGGATTTATCTATAGTATTTCTGAGTTATTGGTTTTTCCTAATTTTACTTGAAAGATGATTGTTTCGACATAGTTTTCTTTCCTTGTAGTTTGTTTTCTGGTTTGGCAGATTAGATTATCACTTAGATATATTTGAGAATTCCAACATTTCCACTGTCTCTCTATTGTCTAGGTCCCAAAGAGTCCCCCTTCCCCACACAGGCCGTTTTGAGTACGTTTGTACAGGCGCGTAGATTGTCTACAATCAGTGGGTGTGGTTGGTCATTCATTCTAAAATCTACTTTGCATTCAGAGTCCTTTACCCTCAGTCCTCGGCAAGCTCCTTGGATGTTATCATTTAATTCTTCTCTTTACTTACTCACTGCCAACTGTCAGATAGCTAATAGCTGGGAGCTGTGCGATATATCCTTTATAGCGAGCTCATAAGGGGTTCTGCAGTGGAAAATGTTGCTTAAATCATACTTTCTTCTGGAGGCCTTGGGGTACTTCATCTCAGAACAAAGCTAATGCCCAGCACCCAAGTGTTAAGTTAGCACCCATGCGTTAAGTTAGTAAGTACTAAAAAAATGTTCCAGAAAATACGGAGAAGAAAGTTTTAGACTTGGGAAAGACCTGTGATCAAGTTCTATCTTTGTTCTTTTAGCTTTGACCTTAGGGAAGTTTCTTCACATATCTGAGTCTCGGTTTCCTTAACTGTGAAATGGGAAGGGAATGTCTGGCTGTGCATTCCTGCACACCTGGCCCCAGGCTGCTGTGCACCCAGGCTGGGGACAGCACAATGTACACAGCTGTTCAGCGCTGCTCCTACTGGGTCTTTCTGCTCACTTTTCTTTCCTCAGTCTTAGAAGAGGTTTTGTTTTTGTTATGACTGTTGCTATCATTTAGCAATATCCTCATGTTCTGCTGTTTTGAGATTTTCAGATATGTTTTCTTCTGGTGTGGTTAAATATGTTAAAACCTTGCCTGATAGGGTTTACGTTTGTTGGCATTTGGGAATTATTTTAGGTCAGTGGTTCCCAACACTGTCTGCATATTAGAATACTTGAAGTGTTTCTAAAACATACTGATGTATGAGCCTTAACTAAGACTGATTGCGTCAGAATTTTTAGGAGGTGGGACCCAGGTAAGAAGTTTGTAAAACCTTCCTTATGGGTAATAATGTCAGATAAAGTTGAGAACAACTGACTGCTCTAGTGCATTTGAGAGGGAATAAATGAACATTTGGGGACTTCCCCCCCCGCCGTGTTCACAAGAAATCTATCATGATTTTTCTTGCACCTCCGTCCCTCCAGCTTTCAAGCTCTTCACCCCTCTGCATCTCCTTTCCTGCTTCGCTGGGGTGTTAGGTACTTCCTGCTTCACAGGGAAGTCTCTGGGCATCTACCCTGGGGTGTCAGGGACTCCACTGCTCACAGGGAAGTGTCTGGGCATCTACCCTGGGCTGTGAGGGACTCCACTGCTCACAGGGAAGTTTCTGGGCATCTACCCTGGGGTGTCAGGGACTCCACTGCTCACAGGGAAGTCTCTGGGCGTCTACCCTGGGGTGTCAGGGACTCCACTGCTCACAGGGAAGTCTCTGGGCATCTACCCTGGGGTGTCAGGGACTCCACTGCTCACAGGGAAGTCTCTGGGCATCTACCCTGGGGTGTCAGGGACTCCACTGCTCACAGGGAAGT
>CAUYRH010106864.1:0-46604 GCA_963574655.1 Perodicticus potto
TGCAGAAGTGTTCCCTTTTCTCCACATCCACGCCAACATCTCTGGTTTTGGGATTTCATCATGTGGGCTAATCTTACTGGCATTAGATGATATCTCAAGGTAGTTTTTATTTGCATTTCTCTGATGATTAAGGAAATGAGCATTTCTTCTTGTGTCTGAAGGCCATGCGCCTGTCATCTTTAGAGAAGTTTCTTTTTAGATCTTTTGCCCATCCTGAGATGGGATCTCTTGTTCTTTTCTTGCAAATACGTTGGAGTTCTCTGTGTATTCTGGTTATTAAGCCCTTGTTAGAGGTATAACTTGCAAATATTCTTTCCCATTCTGAGGGCTGTCTGCTAGCGATTCTTACTGTGTTCTTGGCAGTGCAGAAGCTTTTTAGCTTTGTCAGATCCCAGTAGTGTATTTTTGATACTGCTTTTTTATGTGCAGTTGATTATATTGTGTGAGGTCATGTAATGATGTATATTTACCTTTTTGCAGCAAAACCATTAACTTTTCCAGAGGGGAAGAAGCATGGTATATGGATCTATGTGCCTTTCTTTATCTCAGTGCTTCATTCTGGATTAGAAAATAAGAAGTTAGTTTGAGCTTTAGGGGAAAAAAAAAAGAACACTGCATAATTAGCAGGGTTTTCTATGGACTAAGAAAAGAAAGAAATAAAAATAGAAAGGTAGAAAAGTGGCTTCTTTTAAAGATGAACACTCTGCTAAAAATGCAGAAGAATTGAGAGAGGGAAAAGCTGAAATCAAGGACTTTGAGGTGCTCTGTAAATCTAACAAAGGCAAAGAAAGCCCACAGAACTGGATAATGAGAGCAAAGTTCAGAGCCTGGGACTCCCAGGGATTTGACTCCTGAAGATGGAATCAGGTCAACATCGAGGTCCATGGCAATGACACTTGATGGACCTGAGCTCTCTGGTCCACGCTGGGTTGGGATGAGCCAAGAAAAGGGATGGCCTTGTGGTCTGGCAGAAAAGCTTAGTATGGTCCAGGAGGGCAGGCTCCTGTCCTCATCCTCATGAGCCAGCTTTTCACTCTCCTCAGTTCTTTGTCCTTAGACTTGTTTTCCTATAATTTTAATTTGCGCATTACTTATTATTTGTATTTCTTTTTAAATCAAATTTCAGACTATCGGGGACCATGATTACTTTATTCACTGCTAGATGCTCAAAACCTAACTCAGAATGTGGTGGTGGGAGAATCATTTGGAAGTTTCAAAGAAATGACTTTCTACAGAAATTTTGGCTCTGTTTTCTGTGGTGCTCTTCCAGACCAACTAGGAAACAAAAATAAATTTCTAGAGGTTAGCTAATATTTTTAAACCCACAGGAGCCATTGATAATTTTAATTTTGTGTGTGTGAATTGCTTTTAAAAAGGTTTTAAAAACAGATTCCAGAGCTAATTTATTACGTGATGACTGTTCAAAACAGTTGGACTGGAAATGTCAAAGTCCTGTAGTTATGAATATTTATAGAATGTTTCCTTTTTAATTAACATATATAGAATCAGATTAACAGATTTTCTATACCATTTGCCTGATGTGCTTAGAAAAAATCGTATGTGTGTAATATAATAGCTTCATCCAACACTGTTTTTAAAAAGTCACAATACTTTATATAAAGATAAGTGTTTTTTGAAAGTGCCATGATATAAAAGGTAACCTTGTTCATGAATTTGTTTTGACCATGGATATAGACTATACTAGTCATAAGGTGAGTATAGTTTTCTAATATGAAGTTAGGAAATTATAATATCATTATGAAATATAAGCAATATTAACTACCTTTTTATGCCACTAATAAGTAATTAAAGTACAGAATATTCTCCAAGGAAAGTTATCTTGAAAAAAAAAAAGTTTAACTTTGATTTAGGATTTTGCTCATGTCTTTTCAGGGTACATCATTAACTACCTTAGGTCCTCAGACCTTTGGAATAGTCTTTTAGAAGGATATACGGAGGGGGTTATACATGATTAAAATGAAGGTATATGCTACCTTAAAGGATGCAAGTTTGGGTGACATTAGGGATGATTACACAGTAGGTTATCAGGAAACTTGTGCAAGTAAGAGAGCAAACTTCCTCTACAGCTCTCATAAAACTGAAAGCATCTAATTTAAGAAAGCATTGTTATCTCCTGGGTGATAAAATATTTGGGATGAAACTTGTTTTTCCTTGAGTTGTGGCCACTAATAGAACTGAGAGTCATCTAGATTATCAGTCAAACACAGTTGCCACTTGCCACATGTGGCTACTAAGCCATAGAATTATGTCTAATCCAAATTCATTTGGCATAAAATACACATGGATTTCCAAAGATGAAGTATGGGGGGAGATGAATTTAAAATATAGCATGTTTCATGGTAATTGCAGGGGAAATGATAATACTTTTTATATGTCAGGTGAAACTATACTAGTAAAGTTAAACTCACCTTTTGTCCTTACAGCTAGAAAGTTACTACTAGCAAGTGTCGTTATCTATATGGCTTGCATTTGTGGCATACATACCTTCTTGCACAGAGGTTGTCTGGATACTTTTGTTGTTGTTGTTGCAGCGGTTGTCATTGCTGTTTTAGCTGGCTGGGTCCGAGTTCAAATCCGCCACCCTCGGTACATGGGGCCAGTGCCCTACCCACTGAGCCACAAGGTGCTGCCCTGGATACTTTTGATTAAAAGAAGTGATTAGCTGGTGAGGAAACTCCTTATGCTTTGTTTTGCTAGGATACTAACTGCAGATGAGTAAAAGTATGTGAGACAACTTGAGTTATTGGTGAACTAGAAAGGCAGAAATGGCTGAGTTGACAGGTAGCAACATCAGAAACAGTTGAATGTGTCAGTATAGCATTTCCCAAAATGGACCCCTTATTTATGTGCTTCCACGACACAGCTTTTTGATCTTAATTTTTTTTATTGTGAAATCAAAGTCTCTGTGTGACTTTATTAAAAGGATTTCAAGTATCATCTGGCAAGTACCAAAACTCCTTGGGAAGAGGCTTTTTTCCTACTTTTCCCATTAACCTAAAATTCTTTTATCCATTAATAAACACATAGTTTTTTAATAATAGCTTACAAGGAAGAGTTCAAAGTCATTTGAAATGACAGATATATAATCAATAATTATTAATATCATAAAATATGATCTGTGCATCAGGTTAAAATAGGCATTAATATAATATGTCTTATTGGGCCTTTACTAGGACTTCATAGAGAGATTGAAGAAAGTTTAACAAATAATCTTAATATTTACACTGAATCTTGATACTCAAGAAGGAATTTTTCACATGGAGGGAAAAAATAAACATTGACTGTCACCTGCCATGCCCTGTAGCTAAAGCTAACCAGTTTCACATGAATTGTCCCTTTTAATTCCATAATCATGTGATATTAACATTAGTTTCCTCATTCTTATAAAAATAATGGAAAATATCAATTCATTATAAATGATAAAATGAAAAAATTATAATTAAATGATATTTTCCATGTCACAGAACAATGATGTATGTTATGGTTGATATTGGAGAAATATTGGCTAAAAATGAATGGAAAAAACGGGGTCACATAGTTTAGTGATAAAAGAATGCCAGATCTGAAAGGGATTCACGATTCCATCCAATCTAACTCTCTCCGTTATTAAAGATGAAGCCCAATACAAATTTTTTTTAAGCCCAGAAAATTTAATTTACTAATCTAATGTAAGTAAATGGCAGAGAAAGATGGAATGACTGCCTAGGGGTCTGAGTGCAGAACTTTTCCTTAGTAGTACTTGGCCACATGTAGTTGACTGATGATCTCTTAGTCATAGACTACAGAAAACAACTCCATCGAAAACTATACACTGGTACCAACACACTTCAAACACTACTCATGAATCTTTGCAAGGTTTCAGCTTATTTGTACAAGATTCATGTCTGTATTTTACTTGGGCTGCAATTATAATTGACATTTTTAACACATAACTTTCCCTTTCGGAAATTTTAATGATTTCTTGCTTGCTTTCCTAAATATTTGTTGCTTTAACAGAACAGATATTATTGAGATAGTTTTGGTAATACAAAGCTTCAAAATATATGAGACCTATCCAATGAATCAATTTGACAATAATTATTAGGCTAAATTTTAGTGAAGCAATTTGCTAAGAATTTGGAGATAGGTACTTCACTGGACTCTAGATCTAACGACTTTGTAGGTGGTAGGGGAAATCTACTTGTAAACAATAATAGTTATTGAGCACTTGAATTCTTCTAAGTGATTTATACCTACTATTTTATTTAATGTTTTACAACAATTTTATGAGGTACGCACTTGTATGTATCTAGCTGAAGAAGAAACCGTGGAAGAATAATATAAGAAATTTTCCCAAAGCCACATACCTGGGAAATAAGGGAGTCACAACTCAGACCCAGTCAATATGACTCTAGAGAAGTCACTCTAAGTCACTTAGCAATATTCTACCTCCTACTAAATCTCTAAGTATAGGTCAATGCAGAATGAATTGTATATGAATCTAGATGCAACAAAAGAAGATGCATATGCAGACAGATGACTTCATAAAAGTTGTGCCTTTGGTGCAAACCTGAAAAAATGAAGTTGGGATTGCTTGATGAAGATAAGGAGAAAAAGGCATTGCAGACTGGTGGAGGCAAGGCTCATGAGACATTAAGGATAACAAAGAGACTATTAGTTTCAGAGTACAGAATGCATAGAAAGAAGGGAACCTGAACAGGTGGACTTGGCCTGACTTTGAAAATCTTGAGCACCATACTATGGAATTTGAATTATATACTTCTTTAGAATTGGGCAGGCACCAACAATGCTTTGAAGGTTTTGAAGATGTGAGTGACCAGAAGTAATTTATTCTAAGAATAATCACCCAGGAAGTAGTGTGAAGAATTAGAGTCAGAAATATTATGTACATATTAAATATTAAAATTGAGTCAGAATGAAGAATCACCAGTAGAGATGGAAATAAAAAAGACACATGTGAGAAATTATATGAAGGCAAGCTCTACAAGACTTGAAAAATGTAGGTGGTAGAGATCGGCAGTTAAGGCTAGCTTTCTGCCTAGGTTAAAAAGAATGAGAGAATGTACTGATATTAGAAACTAAAATGGAGGCAGCTTTAAGAAGAAGCACAAAAATAAGTTTAGACAAGATGTGCCTCTTTGATTCACTTATTCATGAAATATCCATACATTAATTACATATCAGACATTGTGTTATAAACAGAAGATGAATCAGAAATCAAGGAATTACTGTCCATGCCTTTGAGACATTGATGTCCATGGAGGGATGACAAAGATCAAACAAATAATTATATGAATGGGTAATTACAATGCTAAAAGGAAAAAGTGATGGTGCCATACGAGTTTAAAATGGGAACTAAGTACAAAAAGTTAACAAAGTTTTACAGCAAGAATTGACATATTTAGGCAGAAAGCTGAATCATCAATAGAAGTTTGCCAGTTCAAAAGAATAATATTTCACACAAAGGAAACAGCTTATGCCAATTCCTTGAGCTGGGAAGGAATTTGTTGAGTTTCAAAAAGATCAAGGAGAGGTCATTAAAGGCTGAGTGTGGGGAAGAAAGATCAGTTTGTAGGCCATGTTAAGATTTCTGATTTTGTCTTAAAGGGAATGGGATAACATTGAAAGACTTTTGAACATGGAAGTAATGAGTTCAGAGAAGAGTTAATTAGATGACGACTAGGTTAGAAAACATAATATGGAAGATTTTGCAGTAACATTGATGAGAGATGGTAGTGCTTTGCAATAGAATTGGAACAATGGAAGTGAAAAGAAGCAATATATCAGATAAATGTTAGAGATAAAAAAAAAAAACCCTCAGCACAGCGCGATTCACTGAATAAAATACATGAGGGTCAGAAGCAGGTATCAATAAAGGAGTCTCTAATGTCAGGATGACAACAGAGTAGATGAACGTGCCCTTTCCAGATGCAAGAAATATTGGAGGAGGAAAATAGTTTCAGAGGAAAGATGACAGTCATTAGGACTCTGAATTATAAAGCTTTTTGTGAGACATCTCAGTGCCTCATTCTTCAGGGTGCTTTGTTCCTAGGTGCCATATGGTGGTACCCAGAAGTTCTGGGGTCATATCATCACCATAACTACATCCAGTAGAAAAAAGAGTATGCTTTTTTGACTGATGGAACAAACTATCTAGAATTATTCTGTTTTTCTCTGATAGACCCTACTGATATGGTCATGTGGGAACCAATCACTGTGATCAGGAGAATATAAGATCCTAATTTGTTAAATGTGGCCCATGGGACACTGGAATATATGAAGCACATAAGAACACAAGAAACAGATGTTTTCCTCAGCAGGAAAGTGAGATTTACTTAAGATGGGAGAATACTCTGAGGCCAGGCCTTCAAGGCCACAGTGTGCTATGATCACGTGGTGAATAACCATTGTTGCACTTCAGCTGAGGAAGTATAGCAAGACTTCATCTTTAAAATAGCAAAAAATGATTTTTTAGTGAGTTATTCATGCCAGGAGATAGATACATAAATTCTGAAGAGCAAAATAACAGTTTTCCACAGCCATACCTGGTAGTTAGTGCCATTAAGTGGCTGACAGGAAAGATAATGTATAGCTTGGAAGGTGGAGAGAGCATGGTTGCAGAAAAGGCAACTGGGATTCTATTTACGAGTCCAGATAGAAGTTGGTACTGGCTAGTACATGTGAAAAGTTGTTGGAGAGGAATAATAACTCATGTTATTAAAGAGCTCATGAGGTCTGACAATTAAGTTCACAAACTCATGCTAGAAAAAAACGCTACATACATCATTGCTCAGTATCGCTAAGATCACCTTCAAAGGACGTCATTTGGAAAGCTGTGTACTGACACCAGCATCTAGACCACCTCAAAGCAATTTTGGACCTCTTTTTTTGGAATAGCCATCTGAGCTGTTATCATATTACCCATGATGTCATGAATGTCATCAAAATGTCTTCCTTTCAATATTTCCTCTATCTTCAGGTAAAAACAAGTCACTGAGGACCAGATCAAGTTAATAGGGAGGGTGTGCCAATACGGTTATTTGTTTACTAGCTAAAAGCTCCCTCACAGACAGTGTCATGTGAGCTGTCTTTTGTCATAATGCAAGAGACACACCTTTCTCATGCCAAGATTTTCAATTAAGATTTTCTTAACCATTTCACCATCTGTGTTTACTTGTCTTCTATGCTTCTCACAGTCAGCTGACAATTTTCACGCACAATTCGATGAATTTTTGCAATGTTTTGTCAATTCTCCTTCTTATTGGCCACCCTTACCTATTTTCTTCAGTGATGCTTTCTCTCCCCTCAGAAAAACATTTAATCCATTTGTACACTGCTGTTTTCTTCATGGTTTAACCCCATAAACTTAGATTAACATGACTCTGATTTTACTTCCATTCTTACTAATTTTAACAAGAAATGAAATGTCTGTTCATTGCTCTAATTCAAGCTCCAACATTCTCCCAATGGCACACGAAATCATGCAACAACAATAATGAATGACACTCAACAAGACACCATCACATGTCAACATGAACTTGTGAGACACTGATATACCAAGGTTATAAAACCTTACCAAGCTTTTTCTACAGTGCTTCTAATGTAAGTGCACAGTGGCAAGTTAGTGAACATATTGTCAGAGTCCTGGAGGGAGAAGAAAATAATTAAAACTACAAAAATCAAAGGATTTTGTAAGCGTAAAGGATGAGGAAGGGGAAAGAATTCAATAGTAAAGACTAAGGAGTGATGGGAAGAAAAGTAGGAGGATAATCAAGAGAGTGCCATAGGAGCAGCACGGCCATATTTCAAAAGGGAATTGTCAATAGAAGATGTCGTTGCTATTCCTTGAAAGAGCAATTTTAGTGAAATATAGGGATAAAAAGTATATCACGTACTTATTTATTCAATAAATTATTATTGAGAGTCTACTGATTATTAAGTACTATAACTAAAGAACTTGCCCTTCCATTCTAACATTTTAATAAATGCCTATTGTAAGCCAGGGACCATGTTAAATATTCCAAGTGGGAGTAAGGTGCTGGTAATAATTATAAAGATGAAGAAAAAAACAGTCTCCTCTTTAAAGAGTTTAAGGGCTGGTAACACAGACAACAAAGTATGATGATATGAGTCAAAATGTAATTAGGCCCATGAAAAGTTGCTACAAGAATTTTGTGGGCAGCACTGGCCCCAAATAATGTGGAGTTTGAACCCAGCTTTTGTTGCCAGACTGCAACAAAAAATAGCCAGGCATTCCAGTGGGTGCTTGTAGTCTCAACTACTTGGGAGGCTGAGGCAAGAGAATCGCTTAAGCCCAGGAGATGGATGTTGCTGTGAGCTGTGACACCACCGCACTCTACCAAGGGTGATAAAGTGAGACTGTCTCTAAAAAAAAAAAAAAAATTTTGTTAAAAAAAAAAATTGGTTCATATATAATCAGAAAATGTAAAATAGACCCTGGAGAATAGGTAAGAATTTAAGTAAAACTTTCCAAGAAGAGAAACAGAGTAAGTATATATAACAAACTGAGCTTGTATGAAATTATCTAAGTCCACAGTGGTTAGAGAAGATTAGTAAGAGACCAGTTGGCAAATTAGATTGGAGCCACCCACCTGGACGCTGATGCCAGTTTAGAAAGCCATTAAAAAAAATTGAACAATGGAATAAGTTGCTAAAAAAATCATGCTTAAAATTAACTTAGAATGATATTAGACAAACAAAAGGCAGGGAAGCCTATTGAAAGCTTTTAGATAAACCAGGGAAGGGCTGGTGAGGGTCTGAATGAAATAAGTTCATTATGGGCATAGAATTAATGGTACATAGTAATTTTTTAATTAAAAATATATGAAGGGGAGAAAGATCAATAGTGTCTCTGAGTTTTGAGAGAACAGTAGTGAAAGTGTTAGACATAGGAGAGCTGTGAATGAAAATAGATTTGAGACTCATTTTGTGAGTCTGTAGCTAAAAATGTGAGCTTGGATCTGTTTCATTAACTGTTGTACATCTAGGTATGTACACACCACATTGCAAAATGATTGTAGGGTAAGCTAAAACTGGAAAAAATCTGTTATGATAGCCAACATCGTGTGTCTCTTAGAGAATAGACTCATTTTAGACATAATGTTTGGCTTTGAAATATCACACTCAGAAACAAAAATTATTGATAACACTTAGAAGAGAGTGATGGTACTGAAATCCCTGAGTATGTGCTATGGTGACATGGGCAAGCTTCTTTCCATGGAGGAGAGACCACGAGCATTCTGAAGCAAACTAGTGCATGCTTTGGGGACAAGAGAACATTCTGTGAATGAGAAAAAAAATGTATAAAATAAATTTTATTCTGTCAAGAATGAAACATTCAGACACTGGTCTGTACCCATTAGATGCTCAAAATTTTATAATTCCAATAATTATCATGGGTAGCTCCATTTATTTATGATTTATTAGATATTAGGGAATACCAAAAATATCATTAGCTTTATCTCATTAGTCTTTCTAATGGCACTGCAAGATAAGTGTAGAATAAGTACAGTAGTGCATTCATTTTACAGATGGAAACTTGAGATTCAGAGACTTCAAGTTGCTGCTGTGAGTCCCACCAGTATGTGGCACAGCCAAATTTATAGCCCTTGTGCACATGCCTGACTCAGAGTCTATACTTGTAATCATCTTGCTATATGGTACTTCAGCAAATGTTTTTTAAGCCCTCATTCTAAAAGCAGCACTCATTCTATATTCTAGAACTTTGTGGACAGCAGCAGTCAGTTAACCTTTTCCCAAGTGAAGAGTGTCCTGGAGCATAAATACAGCTCCTCGAGTGCTTCAGAAACTGCCAGCTGGACACGAAAAGCCACAGCAGATCCCTTCCTCCCACCTGTAATTTCACTCTGCCAGGCGATACACAATCATCATGCTATCTAACTTGTTAAAGGACAGAAACTAGTTTGTTTTTCAGTATCTGTGTTTCCTCTTCAAATAGTTTAGCAGAAAAACCATGCCAACCTTCTTCTTCCTAGTTCTGCACTAAAAAGCAAGCAAACAAACAAACAAAACCATGACATCCCTTTTCCCGAATCTGGTAGTCTCCCTCCTATTTAACCCAGAAATCAGGACATAATTTTGAATTGCATTATATTTTTAGCCATTCCTCTTAACTTGGTCCAAGTATTGCAGTTACTCCTTGGCAATACCTTTGGAAACAAAATGTTGTTCAAGGCAATGCTTATTGGGTAATTGTAACCCTTAAAACAAAGACTTAAAAATACATAACATATGTATTGTTATTGTTTCTCCTTCATTGAGTCTGAAGTTATATTTTTGTTGTAAATTATGCAATACTCACTCTATTTCTGAAGGGATAATGTTATTTTTATCGAGTCTTGCCCGTGAAGGACAAGTGGCTCATGATGGAAGGAATTGAATATTAGATGATGCTTATTTATGGTATTCTAAACATGGTAGCCCCATATATAATAATTTCTATTGTCCTGTTTTGGAGTAGAACATGGCCTGGAATAGGCAAAGACGAGCACTGCTTAAAAGTATCTAAAACCCACAGCAACTCTCCACAAATTTAAGGCTGATACATGCTAAAAATTCTTCTGACTTACAAATATTTGTAAGAAGTATATGGACCAGACTTAATGATCATTACAGACACCAACTCTCTGACATTTTATTAGAAAGACTCTCTCCACTAAAAGAAAAGGCCTGCCATTTACTGACTTGCTCTTTGTGCAATTTGTTGCTGATACTTTAATTTTATTTTTAATTGACAAATAATAATTGTATGTACTTATGGGATAAAATGCAATATTTTAGATATGCTCACATAGTGAAGTGATTAAATCAAGCTACTTCACACATCTATCCCTTTGTGTATTTATCTTTCTGTGTGTGTGGTGGAAACACCAAACAGCTTCCCACTAGCCTACTCCTTGGGGGAGTGGAGAGTTGTTTCTGACTCTTTTGCAAAGAGACAGAAAGTGAAACAACAGAATATTGGGTGTGATATCCTAAAGAAGACCCAGAATTAATGATGCACTTACCCTAAAATGTGAACAAAGTTAGATACTATAGGGATAAAGTCTTCAGATTTCATGAAAGAAAGAACTTTCTAACAATCGGTTACTTAAAGATAAATAAGACTGCTTCTGTTAATGGAAGAGATTGATCCTAAAATGTGAAATCTCTTCTCAAATAAGAAAAGCAAGTAATACAGTGATGTTGGTCAAGTTATAATTGCATGACTCACTGACAGTGCTGGTTTCTGCTGCAGCAGGCTGAGCTTAGCCTCACCAAGTAGGAATTGTGAGTGCTGTTTACTAAGTGGGAACAGTGAGTAAGGAAAAGAAAAGAGTTAAAAAGGAAAAGAAAAGTCTGGATGTACTGTTTGTGAATACAGGACTAACTCCCCAAAGGGCCTTCCTTTTGGACCTTCCTTTGCATTGAAAGAGATAATGGGTATGTTAATTTAATAATTACAGTAACCATTTTACTATTTGCAGATATTCCATAACATCATATTGTACACCTTAAATATACACAACAGAATTTATTTTAAAAAAAAAAGAAATAAAACACAATACCCCAGGACAGTTAACCCTGCTCTATTATGAAGAGTTTCTGACCCATACATAAAGAAAGATAATGGTGTTTTCCCTATATGAAGACTAATTTTGTGTGTGCAAATCCCAAGTTATAGGTTGAATTTTAAATGAATACCCTTTTGAGATTCTGTGACTTGTTTTAAATAAAACATTCACATGGTAGGAACTTTTAAGGCTAGCAAGGGAAACATTTTGATTGCCATTTCTGTATCAGTCTTTTTAGGCTGATCCTTCTCTAATTCTAAGATCTATTGGCTCTGTTAGCTTATTTTTATCTTGTTTGCAGTTCTTATCTCCTCTAAATGCAAAAGCCATAGACCAATGGCCCAAACAATGCTATCAGAAAAAAGTTCTGGGAAGATCATAGTAAATATCCTTTTATTTTATAAAGGTGTACTGTAGGGAACTCAGAAAATACAAAAGTGATAGTCACTGAAATTGTCAATAATCCCCCCACTTGGAGATAATCAGTGTTTACATTGATTCACAATGAGCTTTGCAATATAAGAACAAAACGGGCACACATTTACATTCTGTCATTTTGTTAAAAGTATTCTTAGAATTTTACTATTGCATAACAATATTGTGGTTCTAAGAAAACAAAACTTTAAAAACTAAATTTTAGTAGTTCTTCGGTCCTCTGCCTTTAGATAATTCTGTATAATTATTTTAGATAAATATTTTCTGTACCTCCTAGAAAAGATTCTGTCTTAGCCCATTTTATTGGACCATTTTAGCTTTTCATCCACATTTAAAGCTAAACAAAAAGTATCTTAATCACTGTAAACTCATCTCTTCTATTTATCTCCATATTGGACAATTGAGCATTCTTAGAATTTTGATATTCCCTTTGAGCTTGAAAATTAGAAGTCTTTATTATTTGTGCATTCCCTTAGACACAGTAATATCATCATCAGAGAGGCCACACAAGATAGTTGAGAATGTGTGTGGCTTGGGTCAGACACTTCTGGATCTGAATCTTCCTTCTGCCGTTTATTAGGTATGTACATTCTCCAAGTATACCTTAGAGAAGCTCCCGTAACCGTCTCAGAACCTGTTTCTTGTTGTATAAAATGGACTGTTCTGTGGGTTGAGATAATATGCTTGAAGTTCTTTGATTATTGCAAACCCATAATGAGTAAATGCTCAATCATTGTAAGTTTCCTTCAATACTGATAAGCATTCATTCTTTTCAAGCTCTGTCATCACTTTATTTTGGTTATCCACATAAACATCTCTAAATCTATAACGGTGAATGAAGAATATTTTCTAGTGCCATTAGCTGTGCTTTTTATTGTAAAGGGAAGTCCAAGTATCCTAACTTGGGAGAGGTAGAGAGGCAGGGCTGAGGGATGTCCAAGACAACAACAACAATAAATATACATGGGAGAAAACAATAGAAATAAGCGTATTACATAACAAAAGGTTAATTTATTGAAAGGAGAATTCCTTTTTAAAAAAATCACTCCCAACTAGAGGTAAAGACTAACTGGTTCTTTAGTTGTAAATTAGAAATAGTACAAATTAATTGGTAGCTACTGCCACCAAGTGGTAGGAAAGAAACTTTAGAGAACAGACTCTGATAGCCTTTGGGGAGAAGAGCTCTCTCATTACACCGTGCACCTACATTTATCCCATTCTGTCTCATGGCCTCGAGATCTGATCTTCATTACATGCCCAGTTATCTTTGGTCTCTATCCACACTAGCAGAATATTCTCCTGTAAGTATATTAAGTTTAGGGCTTATTTCAATCTCTGTGTTAGGAGCTTCCTCTAATTCAGAAAGAAGGAAATGTAACTGAACACTCAAAGAGTTGGAGTAAAATTATGATGGGAAAATTACAAGATAGTTCATCCTCTAGAGTTATAAGGCTAGTGTTCAAACACCAGCTCTACCACTCACTTGCTGTATGATATGGAAAAATATTATCGGAGGATCAGTTTGCTGAAATATAGAAACAAATTTAGATGATGTGTGAGAAATGCTTTTAGCCCAGAGCCTGGTATCTAGCAAGTGCTCAATAAGTGTTAGCCCATTCCTTTTTATTGTAGTGACTATACACTACCTCTTCCTTCCAAAACCTAAAAAGAATTTGGTGTCATTACAATTATGACTACTATAATTCAACCCAGCCCTCAGGAAGTACAAGCTAGGCAGGTAAAATCACTGCAACAAACAGATAATGATGGTCTATTGTTTCACTAGCTCCAAAGAGAGAGCCACAGTGAGAAGACAGGAATGAAAAATCCATTAAGTTCTAAATTTAAATCATGCAGTAGCAGCAGCTCCTTCTTGCTGAGATTCTGAGCAAGGCAAGCAAGCCCCTTTTCAGCTCCCCTAACTCACAGATGCTATAAAGAGCATGAATCAATTAGTGATTTCAGAAAATGCCTTAAAATATAAAATCCATATGTGGATGCCAACTAAAACTGGATATAATAGTAACCATCAAGAGTCATCTATTATTAATCTTAAATGAAAATAAAGGTAAAAATAGTGAGGTTGCTTCTAAAGTTAGTGCAAACTGTTATCCGACATGCTCTATAGTCAGTAGTCTCAATTAAACAATACATCCATGCATTTCTACGATGACTTTTCTCATATTCTTACAACTGTAAGCAGCCCAAGACACTGAAGGAGTCTAAAATGTCTTTGTTTTTATCAGATTTTGATTACAATATATGTCACTGAACTCCAATTCTTTGGAAATTCAGTGTCTAGCCATGGGATAAATTATTATCAAATGTAATATCGGTGTATTTCATAGTACTCTACTTCAAGCCCTTGTCAGAATTGTACCAACCTCATCTTCTGCACCCCTAAAAGGTGGCAATGCACCTACTCCCCAAACATTTTCAACTAAAGGGATTTTATTTGTGTTATGTAATAAGCCCAAGCTGTGGACAGGTCTATTTATAAAAAAAAATTTTTTTGGAAATTTTTTTCTGATAATGACTTAAAACTGTCTCTATATAACTCTTCTCTAGTGTTCTTGAATCTAGAATTTAGATTCAGAAATAATAGGTGATATTTTAGTCTACCCCGGTTCCCAGATAGGCCAAAGGACAGAATTTTTGGTTGTGCCAGACACATCCTGCAGCACGAAACATCCTGATTCTGTACAACTTATCCCTCAGCAATCAAATATTTTGATGATCTTAGCTCTTTAAAATAAATAAAATAGAGAGATCCTCTATTTGAGTTTTTAAAAATTTGGATGGAATTCAGATGAAATGCAAAAGCATAATGTTTTAGTAACCCACAGAATACACCAATGGATACTTTCAATTGGGAGCAGATGGCCACAGAAGTGGACTCTGTCCTTTGTCTCCTGAGGTCTGAGCCCCTATCTGGATCCTCAGTCCTGGGTCCCTCACACAGGATGTCGGGCCGAACAGGGCCTGCACTTTAGACGGGTTGTGCAGCAGGAAGGAGACTCATCCTACAATTTCTTCATTGACTTCCCTTTTGTACCCCTTTGTTTTCTGGTCGTTTTTCTTTGAAAATATCAACTTATTTTAGTTGTGATTAGAGGTAAGTGGAAGGGACTTATTTTATCTAAGTGAGAGCTTATCCCCAACTAGGCAAATGATAACAATAGGAAGCCTGAGTCTGATAGTGATTGTGTAAGGAAAAAGAGAAAAAAAACCTCAAGGGAACATCACAACTAAGGTGAAAAGCATGCTTATGCTGCTGCCTTTCCCACCAGAGAGTTTCTTCAGATATTTTTAACTGGGAAAATTTTATGGTTTCTATATTATAAAGAATATTTTGACAACATGTTCCTGATATAGTTAGAGCTAATGAATGAACTATAGCTGGCCCTACTTATCACAGGTTCCCCACCAGCGAATTCAACCAGCCACAGACAAAAATATTCAGAAAAATACCATAAAAATAACAATATAATAAAAAAATTTAAAAAACACAATAAATTTTAACAGCAGTTTATATAGAATGTACTATGTACTGTGTATTATGTATAAGTAATTTAGAGATGATTTAAAGACTATGAAAGATTTATGTATATTATATGCAAGTACTAGGTCTTTCTATACAGGGAACTTTTGCATCCTCAGATTTTGGTATCCCGGTCTGTCCTAGAACTAGTCCCCCCAACTCCCAGATACCGAGGAAGGATATAAAAACCAATGGCTTGTGAATCCCAGGCTTTAGTTTTCAATGAAATTCTGACAGTGGTTTACTAATTTGTTTTGCATCTTAATTTCTTTACACAAAAAATAAACATTTCAGAGTATGTGTGTGTGTTTCCAGTTTCTTCAGAAACATTGGGAGAGAGAAACAAGGACTTTTTGCCAATTTACAAGATAGTACATTTTGCCATTTTTTTTTTGAAGTAAAGTATTGAAATTTGTGAATTTATTCCCACAGAATATTGCAAAACATTTTCATTTGGGGTCCTTTAATGGGAATAAAAATAAAGGAAATGGATGATAAGGGTAAAGGTTCATCTGCTAAAATATCTTGTAATTTTCTTCCTATAAGGCTAATCATTGTTATGCTGTAGAACATTGATGGAGAGTGAAGCATTTTAATATTTTCTCCAAAGTCTATAACTCAAATTTATTTTATACTGTTAAATTATTTCTTTTTGCTGAATCATTATTTCTTCCTGCAACCTTTGTGGGATTTTCAGTAAAAGCACACTTTCATTCCAGGAAATAGAAAATCCGTCAAGCTCAAGCTCTTTGCTTCTTTAGGAGGCCGCACCTGTTGGCTGGCCCTGTGGAGAGTATGTTACTTTTTACTCATAGTCATGCCATCTTGTAATACTACAAAGGTACACAAGTGCTAATTCCTCTATGCAACTCCCCGGCCTAACTAAATCGTTGAGTAACAAATAAATGAACCAATGTAAGGTTAGAAAAAGAGTTTAAAGTCATTTTATGATGAGCTTCTTTGTTCAGAGAAAGATGAAAGCTATTACATTAATAACAGATCAATGGGGCTCAGAAACCACCATTCACAGCTATTCTTAAACAATTCAGAGACCCAGCATCCTTCCTGGGTCTGTTATTAGGTTCAATTAATAAATCATCTGGACCATTACTGTATTTCAATTACAATTTCTTGCTGAATCTAGTCCTTAAAAACCTCACTCTCTAGATTCATTTTTCAGAATCTGCTAGTCTTCACAGCCTGATTCACATTCTAATCAGATCTTGTTTTAGATTTTTTGAGGCAATGAGAAATTTATAATCACTTTTCAGTTTTATAATTCTCCAATATTTCCTTTTGAGATTTGATTTACAAATATCCCTAATTTACCTCATTGAGGTTATCAGGATCTATGGCAATCAAATTGAACCAGCTACTGGAAAGATGTAATGCATGTTGGCTGTCCTTTAAAATCATTGTGAAACTTACAAAATCAGTATGTAGAAAGAAAACGCTCCCTCTCAGAAATTTTCAAGTGAATTATAAATAGTTCTCTGCAACTCACTGGTTTCCCTTGGAGTTTGCATTGTGTCAATATACATTGTGTGTTGAGGAGTTTGCAATATACCTTGTATATTGATCGGCTCTGCCATAAATACCTTCAGAAAGAAAATTATAATGTTATACCTGATCCAAGATGTATGGCAGTTGTGGGAAGCAAAGAGAGCATGGTTAAGTAATATAAACTATAATGCTGACCCACAGAGTGAAAGTAAAATTCTTCCTCGTGTTTGTTTCACAGGCCTCTAATCACTGTTCCAGGCTCTCTTAAAAGAGAAAGGGAGATAGAGAAAAATAGAAGCAGAACAAGTGGGGCAAGGAAACTTCCACTTTTGTTAATATCCTTTTGTTCTATCCTAAAGAAGCCATTCTCTCATTCCTTAGGGGCTGCATCTGGAATAATGATAGCCTCATCTTCTCTTCAGTCCAGGTGTTCTGCCTGCCAGAAATGATTCATCATCATGGGAAACAGTAAATTAAACTTACAAGAGCTTAACACCCCAAACACACCACCAGTTCTTTCTTGGGGAAATGAGTGCATCAAAGATTAACCACATAAAACTTGCTGTGCAAAGGCATCAGATGTCTACAAGATGTAGAGAAAACATTAACTTCCTCTCCCTGTGGTTGATGGATTTAAGTATAAACCAGATACTTACCCATGCTAGAGTACTTCTGGCAGCAGTCTTTACATTCTAGAATAAAGAGAGAAATGTTCTATGAAAGTTTAAATGTTCAGGATAAAGAATAATGTTGATATATCACCCTACGTATAAGCCCAGGGAGTTGAGGGGGGAGCTCTCATATTGGACATCCATTGCTGCTCCCTCCAGGATTTTTATAGGAATCTTTCTTTCTAACAAGAGTCCCCATGTTATTCTGATAAAAATAGCCTGTGGGAGTCTTTCTTTGAAAAATTCTTATCAATACTTTCAATTCAGGTCTTTTGGGCTAAAGTGGGCCCAAATGTTAGGAAAACCAAAAGAGGATTCTCAAAGATTACCTGGAGAAGAAAACGTCAGGCAGCTTGGGACGCTTCTATGTAAATCTTAAGATTGTTGGGGAAAAATTTGTGCCTGAAACCTGATGGACACATATTCAGATGGGATTATTGCATACTAAAGGATTTCAAGCAGGGTACATAAAGTTGAGATTATCATGAACATGTGACATAAACCCTAAGGTTGGATGAAGTCCCTCTTAGGGGACCTATTCTCCCTGTGAGAACATTCTCTTTCTCCCCAGAGGAGGCACACCGAAATGGCAACGGTCTTGTTTTCAGTCATAGTCCTTCTACAACAGGCAATTACTCATAATCAGAAAGTGAGGTGCTTTTAGACAGGCATAACTTATGAGGTACAGAAAGAAGTTGTGCTTTTAGACAGGCGTAGCTTATGAGGTACAGTACCTAAAAACAAATAAACAAACAAAAAACCCATAAAGTAACAAAGCAATTGATTCTATTTTTTAAAATGTATTCTGATATATTTAATGCCCTGCTGGCCTTTCTGATATCTTTTGATTGTTCTAAAATTACTTGCCTTGACGGAATGAAAACTATCTAGATTTCTTTCAGAAGCAAATTTCTAAATGGTATTAGGATAGTGTCAGCACCAAGGATAAAGAGGGTATAAAGGGGATTGAGCAGTGACCCAGTTGACAGGATGTAATAGCATTTGGATGACAGTGGTGAGATGCTATCTATCTTCTAGTTCCACCAAAGGGGGAAACTATCCTGTGTCTATTCTGAAGCCAAATGTGGTGTTCTGAGAGAAAGTGAATCAACTATTTGAATATATGCACATAGGTAACTTTCCAAATCATTTTCTGACTCAATAATTAAGAACACAGCTCCCAAAATTTACAAAGCAGGCACTTATAAGATGGAATAATAGCCCTGTAAGACAAAGAAGCTGGGACAAGAATTTCTTAGTCTTCCCAGGAGCAAAATGTAGCCATGTACCTGCAAGAAAAACCGAGATAATTAACTGATACGCATAGAGCTTGTGACTATCATACGACATACATACATCCCCAAAGCCTTTTGTAAATAAGAGATCAAGTCTGCGTGTATTTTTATTTATTTTTATTCATTTTTTGTTAAATCATAAATACTTAGATCATGTATACATTAATGCATTTATGGGGTACAATGTGCTGATTTCAAATAGAATTAGCAATGCTTACATCGCACTAGTTAATATATATCTCTAGAGTAAAGCTTCCTTATCCTTATACCCAAGCAATTTTTTCTAGTTTTTTTGTTTTTTAATGAAAGAATGCTTATAGGATGAATAAAGCATGACTTACTACATTTTCTTTGGTTTATTTAGAATAACAGGATATAGTGGAGTGCTTACATTGCTACTGTGTCATTCAAGTTGTTAGTTAAGAAATCTGATTCCAGCTTCTTTGTATATTCTTTTTGGATGTGGATTTGAATGAAAATAAGTAATGACTTTTGTAGCCAATGATGAAACCACTCTTCCCATCCTATTTTCCCTTCCTTTCCTAGGCTTTGGAGATAGGGGTTTGCTGTTTCCTTTACCATACTCAGGTATGTCCTGAGTCATAACTTTTTCTGTCTAGAAAGAATTTTGTAATTAGTTTATCTGTCTTAACCTCAGATTTGTTTCTCATTAAAAAACAGTTTGTTTTCAGTGTAAAAAAAAAGAACACAGTATTTTCTAGTTTCAGAAATGACTTTTCACTTCTAAATAAAAATTTTCTGTTAGTCATCACTCAAGGCAAGGTACTATATTTTTCAGTGACTTTTATGTAGAAAAGTCTACTTGTCTTGATATCACAAGAGCATCTGAAGACTAAGAACCTTCTGAAACTCAAAAAGTTATGACTATGATACTAACAAGGTCAACACATTATTTTCAAAAACTACCAGTTAGAAGAGAACTAATCTATCATGCATGTTTCCAAATATTGAAATTAACTGGATTTTATTCAATGAAAAGATTAATTGCACCCAGTTACCAGTCTTAGAATTGGCTGAAATTGATTAATTTTTGCTCCTCCGCACACATACTATAAATGCACTTCCATCTACTAATCCATTCATTCATTCAGTTTAAGATTCCATTATGCCATCTAGAAAACTTATTGCAACAGCACAGCTTTGCCATAGTAGTTATAGAAGTTAGATAATAACAAGTAGATGATCTGTCACCCTAACAATGACAATTATAGCAAATGAAATAACAAATCATATTCCACTTTCATATATGGAGGTTTATATGAGGTTCTAAACAGTTTCTGTCCTCCATAATTTCTTTTCTTCATGAACTTTCCCATCATGAAGCAAACTTCCCTTTTTTTCACTGATTTTTGTTTTCCTCTGGAGGGTTGAGAAACTATGAGAACATTTTACAAAAACAAAAATTTTATTTCAGCTATTAGGACAGAATGTGTGGAACTGTAAAATCCTTTCTAATTAAAGACAAAATAAGGTAGTCATTAAAAGAGAAGCTGCATCTACTTTAAAATGTAGTGATTTATGTTCTGTTCTACTTAACTGAAAAGGAAAACCATGCTTACCCTTCAACCTCAATTTTCCATGATAGGCGTCATTCATTTCAATAACTGAGTACAGTTCTTCTTGAAATAAATGAAGCCTGTCATGGAAAGTCTGACCCTAGCAGGTTCTGAATTCAATTCAGTTCAACATGCCAAACCAGTACTTTGTATAGGCAGGCCGGGCAATGGCCTTATCGTTGTGATTGGGCTGTCACTCCCCCTTTCCAAATATGCATTCTGAAAATGTACAGATTAGGGATTTTTATTAGTATTCTTAATATATCCACAGGGAACTTGGTTTTGAGTCTTTCACTAGCCAGGATGGATCATGATGTGCTATTTCTTTCCTAATACATAAAGAGAATTTTACTTTGTGCAAATAGGAGTCTACATATTTAAATCTTTGAATAGGTAAACCTGCATGTGGCTCAAAAATAAATAAATCCAGAGATGCTAAGTGAAAACCCTCCTTCATCAGGTTTCCATCACTCCTCCTCCCCAGGTAATAACAGCCATTTGTTTTTTTTTGTTTTTTTTTGAGACAGAGCCTCAAGCTGTCACCCTGGATAGAGTGCTATGGCATCACAGCTCACAGCAACCTCCAATTCCTGGGCTCAAGTGAGTCTCCTGCCTCCACCTCCCAAGTAGCTGGGACTACAGGCACCCTCCACAATGCCCGGCCATTTTTTTTTGATTGCAGCCGTCATTGTTGTTTGGTGGGCCCGGGCTGGATTCGAATCCGCCAGCTCAAGTATACGTGGCTGGTGCCTTAGCCCATTGAGCCACAGGTGCAGAGCCCAGCCATTTGTTTTTTATGTGTGTTACGACACTTTGTATATGAGCAAAATGATATATAGATTATTATGTATTTCTTGTCTTTCTACAAAAAGGATAATATTTTACCCACACAATTTTAAATCTTTTTTTTTTTTACATTTAACCATATATGTCAGAGAAATTTCCATATCAATGTTTAGCTATCTTCCTCATATATTTTTAACAAGTGTGGAGAATCCTATTGAATTTAACCAATTCTCTTCAGACTGACATTTGGGCTTGCTTCTCTGGGGTTGTTAGTGACAATGCTAAAATAAATCATTTGGCCCATAGATCAGTTTGCTCACTTGGGGCGACTTGCATCAGATAAATTCTGATCTGTGGGATTGCTGAGGCAAAGGAGATATCTGTATATGTGCAGGCACACATGATTGTCACCACATTCCTCTCAGTAGAGGTTTTATCAATTTATCTTTCTACCAGGAATGTGTGACTGGTTCTCTATGTCCTTGCCAAGATCATCAGAATCAAAGGATTTCTGTTAATCCGATAACTGAAAAAACACATCTGAACTATTTAATTGCTTGAAATTGAATTACTGTCTTTATGAATGAGGCTGAACATGTTCATGTTTAGACTCATTTGTATTTCAGGGATGTATCGGTTCAGATCCTTCACCTTTATTTCTATTGGATCATTCATTTATCTTTTCCTTATTAGTTTTTAGAAGTTTGTCTTACAAATTAAGGAAATAATCTTTTGTGTACAGATGCAAATATTTCCCCCGATTGATATTTCGAACTTGCTTATGGTAACTTTTTGCTACACAGGATTTTTTTTCTTGTTTAGTTTTTTAATTAATCAGTGTTTAATTTTACAGATTATTAGTGATAGTTTTGCCATTTCTAAGTAATAAAAATCATACTTTCTTATAGTATTTTTGTGGTTTTATTTTTTAAATTAAAATCTTAGTTAATTAGGATTATTAATCTAATATTGGATCAAAAATGTGAATCAAATTTTATGTTATTTTTCCCCAGAGAGATATCCAAACACCATTTGTGAGTCTATTTTTTTCATAACTTCTTAGAGATGCCATTTTATTGCGGTGGAGCCCTCCTTACCTGACCACCTTCCTACACTGATCACCTCTTAAAGACGACCTAATCTTCACAGACTGGAACTGCACCGCACATCCGTCAGTACAGCAGGCCTAGTTCCTTATGCTGACCACCTCCTTATAGTGACCAGTTTGTTACAGCCCCTTGAGTGGTCAGCCTACTTAAGTTCAATTGTGTATACTGAATTTCATATCATATTTTTTCATTTGTGCAAGTCTACTCTAGTATTCTTCATTAATGTTTTTAAGTTTTCTCCTCATTGATCTATACTTTCTCAAAATTTATTTTTTTAATTTTACTCACTCTTTAAAAAATGTTTTTTCTCTGTTATAGTTTTTAATGGGATGTTATTTGTATACAAAAATAAGAGTAATTTTCATATATTAATCTGTGCCTTGTTACCTTTCTAAATTGCCTGTAATTTGTGGTAATTGTTGGAGTTGATTCTGTTGAAAATTTCATATATTGATCTTACTGTCTGCAAAGAGTGAATGATAGTTTTTACCTCCATCTTTCCAATTTGAATACACTTAATTTCTTTCTATTGTTTAACTGCATTGTCTAATGGGTCCATTCCAATGTTTAACGCAGTGGTGATAATAGGTATCCTTGTCATTTTCATCACATTCTATGAAGGATACATACTATCAACACGATTCAACACTGTTAGACTTGACCTTGGTCACCTGACTGAGGTAGTTTGCTTTGGTCTTTCCATCCTAAAGTGACTCTTTTTCCCTTTTTCATATGGTACTCTTTGTAAGGAAATCATTTATAAGTGGTCCATACTAAAGGAGTAGAATTTTAAGTTCTACCTCCTTGAGAGTAAAGTACTATTTACATAAATTATTTAGATTTTCTTTTGCACATGAGAATTTTCTCTTCTCCACATTTATTGATTTATTCAATTATTTATTTTTGTCATTAGGGCCCCATGGACATTTATTGTATTCATTGGGTCCTAATCCAATATTACTTGATTTATTTTATTGTGCAAATTGTTGTAGCTTCGGTCATTGGAAGCTATTTCACTCGGCTCCCTTAATCTTTGGAAAGCCTCAATCAAAGACTTTTTTTGCTTTTTTTTTTTTTTTTTTGTATTGTGCTTAAAGCTTGGGCGGCGCCTGTGGCTCAGTCAGTAAGGCGCCGGCCCCATATACCAAGGGTGGCGGTTTCAAACCCAGCTCCGGCCAAACTGCAACAACAACAAAAATAGCTGGGCATTGTGGCAGGTGCCTGTGGTCCCAGCTACTTGGGAGGCTGAGGTAAGAGAATCGCCTTAGCCCAGGAGCTGGAGGTTGCTGTGAGCTGTGCGACGCCACAGCACTCTACCGAGGGCGATAAAGTGAGACTCTGTCTCTACAAAAAAAAAAAAAAAGTGCTTCAAGCTTATATTATATATATGTTTCCTTTCCAAGCACTGGCCATTTTTTCAAAAGATGCAGGGTTCCCATGGTTCCTTGCATGGAAACCAAGATTTGGGTAGTATGAGTGCTCATTATGCTGAGATATTATTTCTGCTAGGCCCTGTGAGAATATAACAAAGAAATATATGAGTGTATACCAATATGTATGTAGACATTTGTATAAATATGTCTGTGTATAACCATCGGCATTACATTAAGCTAAAGGTTGTTTAATACTGATACCTGTAACTCTAATTCCTTCCCATATGAATCATTCTGGCCTGTTCTCCTTGCTTGTCTTTAAACTCCCACTACAACAATAAGACATCTGGCTTCCACCATGCATTCACCTCATCATTCAATTTCGGTATACATGTATAGTAGTATCAGATTGTTAACCAGTAACCCCATAGGAAACAATTTTGTCAAACGGAGTAGTACTTCTGTATAGTTGTCTGTTTTTTTTCCCATGCCTTTAGCTTTATGAATCCCACTTATTTTCAAAGTTATTCAGGTCAGAATCGTCCCCGTGACCTCCTTCAGTAAAATCATCTTGCATATTTTATTGAAGACATATTGTTTGATTACATACTGCATTCATTTCTGAAATTGCTCTCACTCCCTAAGTATTCTTAAAATGTTAAAAAAGTTTTCATGCACTAAGGACTTTTGTGCTATAAAGTTCTATATGCCCCCCCCCAAGGAGTATTTTATTTCCCCTTATGTTTGTCCTTAACTCACTGAGAGTAATTAGGTGAACTCCAGGGCTTCCATGAAATGCCCAAAAGGAGGAGGTGGTCTGCTGGTAAAGCACTGCGGAACACCTTGCATGTAACTGTTAGGGCGGTGTTTCTGTACCTTGACTGTGTTCTGGAATCACTTGGGAAAATTTTAAAATACTTATACTTGAGTCTTACCTTGAAAGTTCTAATTTTTAATTAGTTAAGGTATCAGGAATTTTTTTAAGTGACTATGCACTCAAGTTTGCAAAGCACTACCTTCCAACCACAAGGCTTTCCAACTTGATAAATTTTCCCCATTTTACAGAAATAATTTATACAGGAATCACTGGGACTATGGAGTCCCTGTGAAGCCCATGACAAAGGAGGCATTCTTACAAGTCTAGCCAGTTTTTATGTTATCATAAAGAAAAAAACAAAAACATCTGCACACTATCAGGAAAAATGCAAACTGCACTTTGAGTGCATTTTGTCTCCTAAACTATAAAATAATCCTTTAGCGGACTGGATCATTCCTTAACTGAAAGGGGATTAAAGTATAGTAAAAATATTTAAGAACTAGTAGTAGCACAAGCCACACAACTTTTAATCCAGGTACAAGATTATTTTGTCAGAGCTGGATTCTTTCTGATTAATTTTTTAATATTCAATATTGTTTGTGTTTAACATTTTAAATTTCCTAATAATTTTTGTATACATTCTAAAGAAGCCAGATTTGATGAAGTTGTGTAAATCATTAAAAGTTATCAAATTATTAAATTCAATTTGTGGCCCAGCCCATTATCTTGAGGGAAAGGCAAAAAAAAAAAAAAAAAAAAAGAGTAGTGCTGCACCTACCTTCTAATGAGCATATCTCCTGCGCCTACGTTCTAATGAGCACATCTCCTGCCTCTACCTTCTAATGAGCATATCTCCTGCGCCTACCTTCTAATGAGCATATCTCCTGCGCCTACCTTCTAATGAGCATATCTCCTGCGCCTGCGTTCTAATGAGCATATCTCCTGCCTCTACCTTCTAATGAGCATATCTCCTGTGCCTACCTTCTAATGAGCATATCTCCTGCGCCTACCTTCTAATGAGCATATCTCCTGCGCCTACCTTCTAATGAGCATATCTCCTGCGCCTACGTTCTAATGAGCATATCTCCTGCCTCTACCTTCTAATGAGCATATCTCCTGCACCTACGTTCTAATGAGCATATCTCCTGCCTCTACCTTCTAATGAGCATATCTCCTGTGCCTACCTTCTAATGAGCACATCTCCTGCGCCTACCTTCTAATGAGCACATCTCCTGCGCCTACCTTCTAATGAGCACATCTCCTGCGTCTACATTCTAATGAGCATATCTCCTGTGCCTACCTTCTAATGAGCATATCTCCTGCGTCTACATCCTAATGAGCATACCTTCTGTAGTAGCTAGAGATGTGTTGGTAAAATTATATCATCTGAAGGTGTTAAATTATGTATGAGGAAGATTTTTAATTAGTTATTTGTAAAGAAGATCGATAATTCTGTCAGTTAAACCTGCCTATTCTTCTGGCCAAATGATGGAACCACAAGGCTTCCAATCTGATGAACTTACGTGTGTGTCTGCTTCCACAATAATCACGATTCTAAAATTGTAACTCAAACTGGGAGATCCTACAATAAGCTTTTTTAGTCTCAGCCTGTCTTTCTCTAAATAGATTTTTCTGTTCAGAAAGGAATATTAAAAAAGAACTCATTGACTAGCACCTAAGTCAGCACTGAGAGAGAGAGAGAGAGAAAGTGAAAGGAAGAGAGACACAGAACAAAACAATAAGCAAAGGTAAGGTTTTTATTCCTTTTGGAGAACTTTTAATAAAGTCCTTTCTTGGTCTAGCTTTTCTATCTTGTTAAGAAAACTGAATACATTCACATGTAACGTGATTACTCACCTTATTAGAATTATTTACACTACTTACTGCACAGTTCCACTTTCTTTTCTTTTCTTTTTTTTTATTTTTTAATATTTTTTTAGAGACAGAGTATCATTTTGTCGCCCTCAGTAGAGTGCCGTAGCATCACAGCTCACAGAAACCTTCAGCTCTTGGGCTTAGGCGATTCTCTTGCCTCAGTCTCCAGAGTAGGTGGGACTACAGGCATCCGCCACCCTTGGCATATGGGGCTGACGCCCTACCCACTGAACCACAGGTGCGCCCTCATATTTTCTTTTATTTTTTAACCTTCTTGATATGTGCATACCTGTTTGTTGACTTTTTGTTATTTTTGTATTTTTCTTTTTAATTTATCTTTCTGGTCTTACTTCTATAATTTAGTCCACAATTTAAAGCTCTGCTTTTCTTTCAATATCTAGAACTAGTTAAGATCTCAACTATTCTGCTAAAATATACAAGAATCTTAGAACATTTTACTTACATGTTCTTTACTCCCAACACCCTATATCTCATGTTAAAATCACCTGGGATATTCACTGTAAACAGATATTTATGTGTTCAATCAATATTTTTCCATGTAAAGGATTTGTTGTTTGGTTTTGTGATTTTCACATTACATTCCTTTCTTACCCCATATTTTCCTCTATTTGTGGTTCTGATGAACAGCTTCTAGTAATTTTTTTTGGAGTTTCATGTGGAATAATGTTTTATACCCTATATTAGTTTCCTACTGCTTCTGTAACAAAGTACCAAAACCTTAGTGGCTAAAAAGAACAGAAATTTATTCCCTCACAGTTCTACTGACCAGAAGTAAAAATTGGGTCATCAGAGACATCTTCCTCCTGAAGGTTCCTGGAAGAAGTAATTTCGTGGTTCTCTCTGGCTTACAGCGGCCACCTACATCCCTGGCCTCAGGGCGCACATGCTCTTTTGCAAAGCCAGTTGTGTAGCATCTTCAAATCTCTTCTCTCCACCCTTTGTTTCTGTCAACACACAGCCTTCTGTCTCTTTTGACCTTGCGTCTCTCTTTCAGGACCATTGTGATCACATTTAGGGCTTTTTTTGATAATCCACAATAATCTCTCTGTCTCAAGACTTTTCATTTAATCTCTGCAAAGCCTTTATTTTTTCAATATAAGGTAATAGTCACAGATTCTGATGATTAGAACATGGATGTCTTCAGAAGGCCCTAATTCAGTCCTTTGGCCATTGGCCAAATGAGTATGTCTTTCTTATAATTCCTTTGTTGAATGAGAATCTATCTGGGTATACAGAACAAAGTTCAAGGTTTGTTTTTCTTTCTTTCGGAATGTGTAAATATCTTGATAACTTTGTTTACTTTACTAGTGTAATGGGTGGAGTCATTCTAGTAAGTAATTAAATTTTGTGGTTGTTGTGATTATCTTTGATCCATCATAATCTTCATGTTCTTACAGTGCTAAACTCTGGTTGCCTGATGCTCTGGACAGGAGTTGAGGTGCTGGAAGATTTTTCTCAGTGTTAATACCCCACCCTCACCTTGAGTTCCCACTAACCTTCAACACAGAGAGGTCTTCTCCCACACCTTCACCTCGTCCACATTGCTAGATTGCTGTCACCCGTACTACCCCTCTATGCTCATGGTCAGTGGCCATGAAGTAGAAGGTTATTTATTGCTCTAGACCAGTCTCAACTGAGGATGGCTCTGTGCCCCTGGCCTCAGGAGTGGGAATCTTTTAGTACATTGCACCTTCCTCCTCAGGGAACAGCCAAACTCAGCCTGGCATCTGTGGCTGGGCTTTAGAAGGACCTCTAATTAATAAGCATAGGGTATCAGGCCCAAGATGAATTCCTGCCTCTCTCCCTGTGTAAAGAAATTTTGCTCCCACAGTTCCTTCAGTTAACAGTAACATACATTTGCATAGGTCCTGGAAATGATAGGCTTTGCTACCCCTCTGCCAGAGGTTTAGGATTTTCCTTCATAAAATGAAGGTTGAAGGAAGGAGCAGAGCTTTACAACTCCCCACACCAACTCTTACCCACCCACTCCCTACAAACCCTCCTCCATCCATGATGTGTAACAGGTGTCACAATTTCTGTCCGACTTAAAAGTACAAATCTGCAAGGACCTTCCATAAAGAAAATCTACTCAAAATATAGACTTAACTATTTTTGTAATACCTTCATTTCATCCAAAGAGTCACTTCTTTAGTTATCTATTGTGTACAATCTGAATTGGAATCAAATTAATTTCATTTGGAGGATTATTTTTCTTTCATGGTGTAGAACTTGATTCCCTACCATTGGATTTCTACACTTATATTTTTTCATAGTATAAGCAAAGCAAATAACCCTCCCTACATTTAAACAACCTATAAATTATACATTCTCACATAAAATTATTTAGGCTTCACACACACACACACACACACACACACACACACACACACGCGCGCGCATATCGCTATGAACTTAACTTTTTAAAGCTAATTTGTTTTTTACTTGTTAAATACTTTCCATAATATGAATAAATGTTTTGTACCCTGGATAAGTTATATTGAGCAAAAAAATTTTTTGAAATAGTACAGAAAATTCCTTTATAAAATAAAGTAATTAAATTTTAGAAGGTAACTCAAATGACTAATTTTTTAAATATTTTTATCATGTCAAAAAAAGTAACCATGGGCAGTGAAAAGAGGGCAGTTGTTAGTGAGCAGGGGTTTGCTGAACATTTCTGGGTGGATTTGCTCATACAGTGCACACTGTCCTAGAACTGAAAAATACTTCAGAAAAGCATTTCCATTACATTATTATGATCAAATTAATTGAGATACTTCATAAAGGCTTAAATTATATGTCGGTTTTTTTTTTTTTTTTTTTTAGAGTCACCCTCGGTAGAGTGCTGTGGCATGACAGCTCACAGCAATCTCCAGCTCTTGGGCTTAGGCGATTCTGCCTGCCACAATGCCTGGCTATTTTTGTTGTTGTTGTTGCAGTTGTCATTGTTGTTTTAGCTGGCCCTGGCTGGGTTTGAACCTGCCAGCCTCAGTGTATATAGTAGGTGCCATAACCACTGAGCTACAGGTGCTACCCTACGTGTGTTATTTCTGACCTTGATGTTTGAGCCTTGAGTAAGTTGCAAAATCCAACTGGACCTGTAGTTCCCCAAGTCTCCACATGTAAAACATGAGGGCCAAACTGAATTATCTTTTAAGATCCCTTCCTGTGCTATGACTTGGACCAAATAAAAGCAGCCAAGATCTTCAAGTAAAAGATCAGGCCTCTTTCTTTCATCTCTATAAACTGTGATGACAAAATTTCAGCCAAGATCATTGATCTTCCTCAGAAATTCCATGACTTTATATAATTCCTATTACAGATATCTTTTATTTTCTTAGATTACAGGTTTCCTTTAAGTACTGTGATTTTGGATACCAGCAAAAGTAACCATGGCAGAGCACTTAACATTCCAGGCCTGAAGGAACATGGAAATTATTGCTTGATTCCCCTCTCACTCTTCCCTCTCTCTCCCAGGCCCTGCACTCCCACTTCCGAGCTCCATGCAAGTGAAGTGAGACAAATTTTGTTTATGCTCCTGAACCCCTCATGGACTTTACTATAAGTAACTAGTAATAATATTTATAGATTTCAAAACAGATTCAAGGAAAACAAAACTACACGAGGAACACAAAAGCTTTCAAATTATTTTCAGAATGAATTCTGAGTGAATGAACTTCCAGGTTGAATAATGAGCTGGTCAGGAAAACTTAAGGATAAGATCATACTGGGGCTTTAATCTATCTGTAGCTTGAAGCACTGAGAGGTACAGAATTTGTCCAAATTTGAAGTTCTTAAGCCCAACCTTGAAAGCTATGACATGAGATCAATAATAAAAAGTCTATAGAAGATGGTCAACTATACTTAGCACACATTGGGAGCTGAGAAATGGTCTCTCCCAAATACCTCTTTAAGCCCGCTGAAAATTATATAAGTATTCAGGTTTTATACAGTTCTGAGTTTCTATCATCTCATGTTTTTAAAGCACTAAAAATATTTTGTTAGCTCTATTTATAGTATGTTAACCCTTTAGTTAATCACATAGTTTCTGAATACAATCGCAATTTATTTTGCCTTTGGGTGTTGTGATATTTTTGACTATCAAAATTATAATTTTTTCTATAAATATTTGTAAGTACTTTCTATTTTGGTCTATGGCTTTGGGGCTATTTTTAGAAACTCCTTTCCACTCTTCTAAAATTATGTAAATGTTTACTTTGTTGTATCCTAACACAGTTATAATTTTTATATATTTAAATACTCAAACTGTTTCATGTTAATTTTGGTGTGTGATGTTAGGGAAGGTTAACAAGTTGTTCTAATTCCATATATAAAATAAATAATCGTGATGCTTTCCCCATTAATTTGAAAAGTCATCTAAATTGTAAACCAAACTCCCATATATATTGTGTTCTCTAACCTCTCTTCTGCACCATTGCCTGCTTGCTAATCATTTTGTTTCTTTATGGGGAAACTTTCCTTGCAGCAATTATGCCTGCTCATTATTTTTTAGCAAATTTCTTTGGTGCTTCTTCCATTTCATATTATCTCAGATAATCTGTTTTAAAATATTTTCATATTGAGTTTAAACTAGCTATATCATCAGTTCTGACTTATGATAGCAAATTTGTTTTAAAAAATCAAATGAAAGCAAGTTTTCTTTGAAAATCAAAATGTTCTTTGTAAACTTGAAGGCCTTTAGTAGACTTATTACTTAATAAGCAATTTATTATTTTATGTATATGGTTTGGCTCAAGTTAGAAGTATGTGCAAATTTACCAAATAGCCCTAAATGTTTCTATTCAAATTAAACTATTTACCATTAGTGGTAGCCAAAATGTCTAATATTTTGGCATTGGTAGATGATTTGATGTGGCTGCTTTTGCAAAGCAATATATTACTGATGTTTTTGTTTATAAGAGAAAACATGCCATCAATCACTTCATCCCCTTGAGTTCTTCTTACATAGCCACAAGGACCTTTTTTCTAGCAGAATGACGAGGTCTCCAGGTACCAGTTTGAGAGGTACAAAGAATATCTCTATAGAAAAACACCTTCCTGTCTTATGCCTTATCTTTTTATTTTTGCTAATTCTTCCTGTAGTATAAATAACCTATTGAGTTCTATTGCTTAGTATGAATGAATATATCACATCACTTTTATGACTGAGAAGGGAGAAAAACTGTAGGAAGGGATGAGAAAATATTGAAAGGAAATCAAAGGAACAAAACTTACAATTTGTTTCCTTCATAATTTTGTCTGAACTTAAACTTGATTTTAATTTTGCTTAAATCCCCTGGTTACCTCTATCAACCTTACAAAAAAATAAATTTTCATTAGAGTTTACATTTTTACCTTTTCTTATTCTAGAATGTGATGGTTTTTTTTCCAGCTTCTTCTGGGAATGTAACATTTTCTACCTTCCCTGGGGCAGTTTCATAAATGAACTATGAGCTAAAATGTAGGAGTTCTTCCATCTTTGGATATGGAATAATTGTTTTTCTTTTCCTTTGCAGTTTCTTCTTTGTGGCATTTGTGGAATATTGTGCGCCAAAAAAAAATCAGGACTTGTCGTAAGTTTGTGTCTCATTTGTATCGTATATTGACATGTTTCAAATGTAAAAATTTAAAAAAAAAAGTGATGACTAGCCAACTTTCACATACTGAATGTTACTAGTGTAGGAAAAAAGGAGAATGACAAATAAATCCTGGCTTTTTTTAGTTTTCAATGAAACCATCAAGATTATTAGAGACCATGACAAAACACTACCAACAAAAAAAAAGCTTGATAAACGCTTGAAATGCATGAATATGCAACATTTAATAACTGCCCTGGGTGATAGGCTCCATCCTAGTTTAAATTTAGGGACTTCCAGACAATCACCTAAATCCTTCAGTGAGCTAAAAGAGATAAAGCTTGACGTCATGAGGAATTAAACTGTCTAAATATGGAGCTGGGCCTAAGCATTATTGGCTTTCTTTGGCTGTATAGCTAATTTTACAAAGCAGCAAGACAGCTGTGTTCCTATGGTTACAGTTAATTCTTAAAGATTGATTTTATTACTGTGAATGCATGCGTAAGTGTTTTCAGGTGTTTTATGGTAGTGTCATGGGTTTCTTGGGTAAGGAACATTCTCCCAGTTAACGCTGACATTGGCTGGAGAACCACTGTATCCTGAAGTGTGATTCCCCTCTGCCCTCCGTGGGATTTTATGAGAGTTTAGAAAGAAGGCAAGGCATGGTCTGTTTTATTGAGTACTATAGAAAAGATCATAGATCTTCACAAATTAGAAAAATTAATTCTATACAAGGATCCTAGGAAGTGGTCTTTGAGCATAAAAAGAGTTTTCCAACAGGAGGTCAGTGATGTGAGTAGGGCAGGCAATGAAAGTATTGCAATTATTTTCATTTAACCTTTTTCTAATCACATCTTTCTTTGTGAGAATATATATTGCAACAGAAAGGGTAAAGCTCTCATTGCTTTAGACATGTGAAATGTAATTTTAAAAAATCACATAAAAGGAAAAAGAAAAAAATCTTTTCTTGGAAAAAAATGTTTTTCCTTCCCCATTTGGGACAAAAAAGTTTTCTCAAATGCTTGTAATTTGCATCTCTGATTCTCCTATTATCCTGTAGACATGGCGTTCCTTTAACACTCTTCTTTTATCACAACTCTTTATGGGTATGTAGGAATAAATCCTTTGGAGAAGGAAAAAAGTGAGTAAGGAAAGAAGGAGGGAAGCAAAGAAGGAAGGAAAGGAGGAAGGGAGAGAGAAGTAGGAAGGGAACAGAAAAGGAGGGAAGGAAAAGGGGTTTTTTTGTTTTTTGTTTTTAAGACAATAGTGTCACTTTTCTGTCTTTCTAATTCTCCTGCAAGTAATGAAAGAAAAATAATCGAAGATTGGAACTTTTTAGAAAGTATCATCCAGGTGAAAGATGTACCTGCTATCAGAGGTTATCCTTTGGAATTTAGCAATCAACAGTCTCTATCCTCAAATCAAATTTTGTAAAAAAAATCTCCATTCCATACATCTTGCGATCTAGAGTTAATAGCCTAATGAGATTTGAAAATAGTATGTGGTTATAAACTTGGAAACAGATTTTAATATTTTAATTTCTAGGTGAGAATGTTCTGTCAACGCATGTTAATGAAATATCATGTCTTTAAAGAATTAATGAGAATAACAGGAAAGATGTGGCATTTCCTGAGCTAGAAAATTAAATGTGTCATCTACTCTCTCAATCAATAGTAATTCATTAGGTGAAGGCTAGAATGCAATCTTTCTACATTTTCTGACTAAACTCCAAAATACATCCCCAAGAAACTGTATAACATCTAACTATAATTTAAAACAGAGTATAACTGTTTGATTCTGTTTTAAACTGTGAACCACAAGTTCCTGCTTCACAGGATGATTTCATTATGTGGTAATTGATTTTCCGGGTCATATTTAATCAAGGACGAAAAGATTCTATACTCATTCATCAATGAGTTTTCAGCCCTGGTGATAAGCAGGAGACAGACACAATAAGGAATGCTGAGTTAAGCTATAGAAATGTGAGGAACTATTTGTAGTTCTTTCTGCCCACCATGCTTTTCTTTGTGCTATTTCATACATCAAAGGCCAGTGCCCTCTGGCAGAAATTAGTCAAGATGATGTGTTCTCAGGGAAAACTAAAAACTCTGGTTGGGCTAAACTCCCCTCCTCCGTGCTCCAAGGGCAACCCCTTTATCCCTCTTTCTTATCATTTACCATGTCATGTTGAGATACTAAATTTTCCCTTTCATAGGATTTCACTATACATGAATCATTATGAGCTTTTCTTTGTAATGCCAGAATCCGCCTTGCTTGGGACCTAGCAGATATTAGGTGCTCAACTACCTGTTAACAAAAGGCAATACCTGATAAAGTAAAATTAAATACTAAAGTAGTAATGAAGCTCTTTCCCTGGGTAATTCTAGCAAAGGAGAATATCAATAAAGTTTAGGATGTCTTTCTAAGAAATTTTGAATTTGATTAGTGCCTTTCCATCTAGAAGTCTAATGTAAAAGCAAAAGAAAATGAACAATATCATTGAAGTAGGAATGAGTAAGCTCTATTGATAGACAAGGGAGGTGACTAAAGACTCTGTTCCAGAGAAGAATGTAAGTAAGTTTGAATAATTAAGTTAGTATTGGACAAGAAAGTATCTCAAAAGCTACAAAATAATTTAAAATGATGCAGAAGTAAAATTATTAAAGTTACTGGAATAGTCAATTAAGTTTATTAAATGCTCACAGAATATTTACTACATGAAAGGCATTGTTCTACCAGGGATCCTATGATATTCAAGTTGACTAAAACCCTCTTACCTAGATTAGTAGAGACTTAGATCAAACCAGTAAGAGAAAAAGGCAAACCCACATCCTACTTGTCTTCAAAAAAAAAGAAAATCAAAGAGTAATTTTGGAGCACCTATTGTATATTCTTCATTGTGGTGTCACAGAGTAACAACAGATTTGTGAGATGCAGGGCCCATTCATCCAGAGTTCCTAAACCACTTATTGGGGAAATAGATATACACATATAGTGAATATAAGAAAAGGATTTGACTAAATTTCCTCAGCTCTGATTTGAAATTAGGTGGAACTGATAACAATTTAATGAGATGATATTTAGGTGTGTGGGGAAGATTGACATAGTAAAACGAGATTTAGAGTCAGTAAATCTGGGTTCAGTCCCTAACTTGAGTTTTAGCTAATCACCACTCATTTTTTCAAAATGTATATAACTCTCACACAAAATTTCTTGGAGGGGTAATTGAGATGATATCTGTCAAAACTCCCAGCATAGTAGCACACAATAGATACCAAATAAATAGTATTTAAAACCGAATCTACATAGAAGATAAATTTTGTTTGCTTTGCAGTTTTCATAAAATATATGCTTGGCTTTAATACAGTCAGCTATCAACTTCTGAAACACTATGGTCTACACTCTCTCCAGTGAGTCAGATTTAAATGGAAACTTGGTTGCAAGGACAAGTCTTCATCCTCTGTGTCACACCAAAAGCAGTTTCTCTTCATTCATCGTAGGCTACCCATCTTGACATGCTGCAGGAAGGGGCACCGTTCTGGTAAACTCTGCTCCTCAACATTAACAGTCCCTTTCTTTTTTTATCAGATGATCCTCTTTTCAGCCTGCTGTATCTGTGGACTCATTGGTGGCATCCTGAATTTTCAGTTCCTTCGGGCAGTCACAAAGAAAACCTCTTCCCTGTATCCTCTACACCTCGCCTCCATGTCTCTTGCTTGCATTGGGATTGGGGGCTGCACTCTCTCTTCCTGGCTCACCTGTCGACTCGCCAGCTATGAACAGAGGCGGATGTTCTCGGAAAGGGAGCACTCTCTGCATCACTCTCATGAAATGGCTGAGAAAGTGAGTTTGTACCTTTTCTTCTCACTGCTATTGTGTGATGAAGACTGCAGTCAACTCTAGGTGAATCAACTCGCAACTTTAGATGACCATTGAAGATGAGATTTTATACATTTGACCCCACTGGATTAAGAATAGGAAACTTTTAAAAAATATTTTGTTCCTGTAACTCATGAGTATACTTATTTTCAATATAATTTTGTAGCCAGTCTATTCAAAAACACAGTTCCTAAAATGGCATTTCATAAATATTGAATACCATATAAATATGGATTATTATAAATTATACTGAGGAGAAGCACTTAAACTAAATACAGCCTCCACTCAATAATGCCATTTTTAGAAACTGCATGAATTCCCTTTAATAGTTCGTCCCTTGTGCTTGTAAGTAGATGCATTTGAATATGTAAATTAGATTTAAAGCATAAGGGGTATTTTTAAATAAAGTAACAAAAAGATTTGTCCATCAGTGCAGATATTACATGTGAAGCTTCATTTAATTCTCATCTAAGCTGTATGCATATTTTTATAGCTTTGCCTGCATTATAATGGTCCATGCATAATTGTTTCATGGAAATCATTCAAACAGGAAGTTACATTAATTGCATAAAAGGACCAATGGTCCTTTCACAGACATAGGGAAATGTTTCCGTTGCTTATTAAATTTTTCACATATTTCTTAATTTAGTTCCTACTATTGGATTTACTTTTAAAAAAGACAATTTATCTGTAAAATAAACTGAGATGATGAATACATTATATTTTGCTTTAAATCATGAGAATAAAATTGCATAAACTCAGAATAGAAGAATAGCAAGATGCTATACACCATTTCTTCGTAATGTTATTTTGAAGGAAAAAAATTATTCTGTAGTTTGTGTTTCCATTTCATTTACAGTGCATATACATTCAAATGAGGAAAATAGATGCTCATAATTTATCCCAAGAGGGCAATTTTAAACATCCGTGCATACCCTTCACCAATTATAACTTAAAGACATAGGCTGTTAAAAATAGATTATCAAAAATAGATTATACTATATTTGGATGGTGACTCTTTCATGCTTTATTTTTATACTAGTGTGATTTGGTCTTTTGTGTGTATGTTTGTGCAATATTTATTGTATAATTATTATATTTGTATTAGAGATTGAGGGCTATTGAAATAACCGACTTGCCCAGCTGCCCGGTGGTGCCCCCGACACCAGAGTTACCTACAAGGTACGCTGATTTCTAGGGAGTTACCATGTTGTAATGTCGCTGCATAAACCACTACCTCTTCTTAGAAGCCATGGCAACAACAGATCAGTCTGGACTGATGCTGTAATGTTGTTCCTCAAAGTATCACTTCCACAAGAGCTACTTTGAAGAGCTGACATACAAGTTCATGGCCGAGTCTTGCAGCTTGAAATCTGGTTGAGTATTTAAAATATTCAGCCTGCCTATAAACATCCAAACACATTTCTGCTTGGATGATTCATGACTCCTTTTATTCTCTGCTACATCATGATTTTGACTCAATCTCATCATTCACAGACCAGAGTTTTGCTTTTAATAATAGATAGGTCTGGATAAAGACAAACTGTATCTTCCTCATGCCCTACTCACATGAGCAGATAGCCAAAATTTGATACTAATACAGCAAAAATTCTGCATGAAAAGTTTCTTCTTGTAAAATTGTCTGGTGTGATATATTTATAATTTATTTTGAATTGCTGAAAATAACAAGTAACAGTTCTTGGTTTAATTGAACAGCATAATTGAAAGTGCAGAAATTCACATAGATGGCATGGCCCATTTGCAGAAAGCATGTCACTTAAAAAGAGCTACATTTGGACCTGCCAAAATTAAAAGTACAATCGTCTTCTTAAAGTAAGCATGCCTGTTTGCAAATACATTGAAAAGACACACCTCTTTTAAAACTGATTTTCCCTGTTATTTCCTATCATGATTTTACTGTGTTCATATTAAATTCAGTTCAGAAAATTATTTTATTTTATAAAATCTTTTAAAACTGCTTTTTCTTATAAATGCTGCAATAAAAGTCTAACACATTTAGATTTTTTAATGGTTTTTAAAGGTTTTTTAATGCAAAATCAAATCAGGAGAAGAAAAGGCACCTAAGATTCTTATTTCTATGAACCCATTACAAAATTGTTTTGTTTTGTTTATTTCTTGCAACAGGAGGAATAGGTAAAAACATAGAAGTGCATTTGGGGGGAATTATATTTATTTATCTTACCACAAGTTCTTGACTGAAGCCTCTAATTAGGTTTATTAACTATATAATCACAGCCCAAAAACTCTAATGTATTTTCAGATTCTCAGCAAGTATATCTCTAGAAGACTTTCATTATGTACTTCTCAAACAGATTTTCCGAATAGAAACTAACTGGAAATATGAATGAGATAATTGAAAAAATGTTTCCATTTGAAATGTTCTTTACCACTCTTTTGCAAATAGGCTTGTTCAAGCATGGAAAGAAACAGTTGATCTATTTTTAGATAATTTTACCAACATATTATTTATGATATGATACATGAACCATTATAAATCTGAATGGGCCTCACATCTCATTGTCTTTTATTGTGTTCACAAGGGTTTGATATTTAGTAAAACCTACATGTATGAATTCAAAGTTCAAAATGCTTCTTGAATACATTTCCTATAATTGTTAATGCAACATTTTAGGCTAGTTTATCCTTTACCTCTTTATTTTTATTGCTTTCCTACATGGTTTTCCCTTTTAACTCTTTAGTATTTAATTTCTTAAAAACATGTTAAGAGACTTTGCCATTTTGCTTTTTACTGTATGAGTGATAATGTCATGAAAACAAGTCTTTCCTATTATGAATTTTTAGTGATCCATAGTCACAAATGAGCAATGATATCCTCGTGGGCCTTTTTCAGTTATTAGCAAAAAGGCCACACATTCTCTATAAAATAAAGACAACCCCTAGAATGCATTGGCACTTTGTTAACATATTCACCAGAAGAGCCTATGCATTGAAAAACTTTGGGCATTTAGTCATCTTCTTTCTAGGTGAGTTCCTTTCAAAATATAATTGAGGGAAGAAAGAACGCAGGGAAATGGGCAGAGAATGAACTGTTTTTGTGGATAGAAGACTTTGGTCTAACAAACTGTCACTTCAGCATTTTCATGTGCCCCAAGATGCCATGAAATTTCATTTCCTCAAATGCAACAACAATATCAATCCTTGTCCTTCCCCTAAAACTCAGCAAGATTTTCAATGGCTTGAGATTTCTGTTTTGCAAACCCATTAACCAAATTAGTATCTTACTCTGAAAGTGAAATTTAATTAATTCATGTTATTTTCCTAACAGGAAATGACAGACACCATGAGCAATGGAGGACCACAACTGATATTTAATGGAAGAGTATAATCAATGTCTGAAAGAACTGAACACTTTATAGGATTTTCATGAGGCAAGGAGATACTATAGAACTAAAAGATAAAGTTATGACAGTTATTGTATTTGCTTTTATCACTTCTGAGCATCCACCAAAATTATTCTTCCTCACTTCTGCCTCACTTCTTTCTTCAGGCTTTTTTACGGGGAAAAAACTTTCCAGAAATGTTCTAGTACAGTACTTTCAAAAGACTTTCCAGATTGTTTTAAAGGAGACTTTTCAGGAAAAAGTAACAAATAAAGTAGAAATTAGATTCATATTCTACACTATTTCGCTAGCATGTGTATTAGATTTGTAATGACATAGTTCATATGAGTAATTAAAAAGTACAAATATAAAGAAATAACTTACTAATGTCTTTGTTTTGAAAGACAGATGGCTTCAAGAATGCCACAATTCAAAAAAAAAAAAAAAAAAAGAATGCCACAATTCAAAACCTCAGCAATGCCTTGTTATAAAAACATTGTAATTATTTTCAATTTGTGAATGAACTATATATTTCATAATTTCTTTGTAAACCAAAACATAAAAAGAGATTTTCTTTTTAGAGAGAGAGGATACTAATCAGTATGATATTTTTGCATTTTTTCACGAGAGTCAAAAGTTGTAAGTGAGTATCATTTAAGGAAAATAAACATATTTTGATCATACCATGTAGATTGATCTGCATGTTCATGAATGAGCCTGAGAATAAAGTATGTGTGTGTATATATACTGTAAATATAGAAAATGTATACAGCATATATTTATAGCATACATAAATGTAAATAGGTAGTAGAAAAGAAATTCTGACGCTGTGGGGACATTATCAAGATGTGATTCCAACAGAGATGGGAAGGCAGTTGCTAAAGGCTTTTCTCTCCCACAAAATCATGTATTCACTTTCTACTAAGTTTGCCAATTTTTTCTTTCTTTTCTTAGGTCTGTTTTGTGTAAATATCTTTGTGCCTGATATTTACAGAGCTGAGTGACCTAAATAGCATAGTATAAAGATAGATTATTTAATTACTTGGAATTTTTATTATGATTATAGTATTTATGCTATAGAAATTATTAAGATTAACTTATAAACATAACTTTCAATTACAAATGGCCCTATTTATAAATAAAGACACTCTGACTTCTGATTATTCATTATATTGATATTTCAAACACCTTGTAGGCCAAGCATATGATGCAAAAGCCAGATGCATCTCCAAAAATGAAGATACAATCAACTTTGCTATAATTTAGGTTTTTTGTTTTGTTTTACAATTCAAATGGTATAATATAAAACAGTTTACATATAAGGATGCATATATCCAAAGAACTTGAGAGAATTCTCAGTGGAAGGAAATGAAAAGATTGGCTCACATTTATATAGCTGGATTCAATCCTGCCCTTCCATAATGGAATGCTAGCATAGCAACCCATGGCAATACTTATAAGCAGAAAAATAGCATAGCCTTTGGAAATATCTACAAGACTATAACCTCTGGCCAAAGACAAAGAAATTTAATTTTTTTCAAATTACATAACTTTCATTGTATTGTAAGCTTTTATTTTCACCAAAGGCTAAACAGTTTTTCAAGTCATTTTTATCAGTTACTTATTGAATTGTAGGTAAATAAAATATTTAATTTATTAAATATTAATAATTAATAAATTAAATATTTTATTTTATATAATTTATTTTTAAAAATCATGGGTTTCAAGTGGGCCAACAAAATAAGAAAAGTTTGAGTTGATGAAAATTTGAAGTTTTTTTTATTTTACAGCAACGTGATCATCATTGAACCTTTTAATCATCTCATTAAAAAATTCTGAGTTCAACAGAAATAATTGGTCTTTGATTGTTTGGTGTCGTTTTTGAAGTCTTCCAACTCACTCAGATAACTTCATTATTTAGTAGGTTATAGAAGTTGTCCATAAATGCAACCTCAAATACTGAAGCAACATCATAATTATTTCTTTGATGCCAAAAGCAAGCATGATCTTTGTCAATGAAAATTTAAACTATATAATGCAGATATTGTGTGTGTGTGTGACTACTGAATTTATGGAAGCATATAGTTTTATACTGAAAAATAACCATTGACTCTACCTTTTGGTGGCTATTGTCTGTAGACTTGTTTGAACAATACAGAATTTTAATACATTAGTTAGATATTTTAATGCCTTTTGGACTAATTTATAAAATCACACATAAAGAACACAAGTAGATACATTGCTGCTTTGACATTGTGTTGAAAAGAGATGCAATCATCATAATCATTTGAATAATCCACAGTGTATGTTTAACCAAGTACAGATGTATCTTTAAATGTAATTATTTCAACCCAATGTTTTCAGGGCTAACTTTAGAGTGATTTAATAGGATGTGTTGTGATTCTTTTTGAGATAAGTGGGAGATATTAGGAAGGCATTTTTCAAGTGCTTGAAAATTTAATTTTGACAATACATTGAATAATGAACTGGGACTTTCTGCGTGACTAAATCACAGTTGTAGTATGAGCCTCTTCTTTGGAAAAAGTAAATGTGATTTAAACCAGGAAAAAAAATATGTGAAACTGTTGTGGTGGTATGATTCTTTAGAAACTAGCTATAAAGAGGTGGATTTATTATAAACATAAAAGAATAAAAGTGGACTTTCCTCGGAAATTTTTAAAAATGCATAAGTGTGTATGTATGTGTGCTTGTATATTTGTATACATTTGTATATACACACACAGTGGTTTAGAGGTGGATCATAGTATGATGACTCTGTTGATACATTTATGTAATAAAACAGTATACTTTGAAACTACATATAGTGTCAGACTTATTTGTATTAAAAGGCAAAAAGAGTTTACCCCATTGGCTAGATGAATAAATGTGCTTTTCTGAGCAGGAACAGACTGCTCTGGATGAGAAGAAAGAAACAATCACAGCTAGATGATACAGAGTTAACAAAGAATAGTATTTGAGATAGAAAAGGTTAGAACATGTTCAAATGGAGAGAGAGAGTGGTTGAAGGTACAAAATGAAATAATCATATTAAGAAAGTAAAGACTGTGAGGAAGTAGGAGGAAATAAGATACAGATCACAGGAGAGAGAATTAACTACAAGTAGGGCTGAGATTGCAGGAGATCTCACAAATGAAACCACAGTATTTAAAGAAGTGGAAGGGCCTGCTTGAGTTTGCCAAGTTGGGTGCTAATGGCACTAGGGAAGGACAATGACTCCTGGTGCAGAATGACCTGTGCATTTTAGGCATTTAGCATTCTGGTCCCCACCCACCAAATGCCAGAAGGACAATCCAAACCATTCTGACAATCAAAAATGTTCTAAAAAATTTGTCTACCTCCATTTGTGTTAGGGAAGTATTATCCAGTTTAGGACCACATGAACATGATCCAGAGTAGCTGATGTTATGCTGTCCGCAAATGTTAGACTTGAAGTGCTTAAGGTCAACCTATATTATCTAATACCATAGGCTGTTATCCACATGTTATTATTCAAATTTAAACACAAAATCAAATACTCAATTTCTCCATCAAACTAGAGCACTATTCCAAGTGCTGAATAGGTGCCCCTGGATGATGGCTATAGAATATTTCCACTATCTGGAAATGCCCCAGTGGACAGTGATAGTCAAAAGTACATAGAAGGGAACTGCCTACTCTCCCTCAGCTTTTGTAGGAGTACTTCCACAGTCAGTCAATTATTATTAAAATAGAAAGGGTGAAAAGAGTCAATAAATACCGCACAGAATCTGAAACTTGAGCAGTAGCTCATGCCTATAATCCTAGCACTTGGGAGGTCGAGGCAGGTGGATTGCCTGAGCTCTTGGGTTCAAGACCAGCCTGAGCTGCACTGAGACCTCGTCTCTAAAAAAATAGCCAAGCATTGTGGTTGGTGCCTATAGTCCCAGCTATTTGGGAGGCTGAGGCCAGAGAATCGCTTGAGCCCAAGAGTTTGAGGTTGCTGTGAGTTATGATGCCATGACACTCTACTGAGGGTGACAAAGTGAGACACTGTGTCAAAAATAAATAGATAAATAAATAAAACTTGATGGACCAAGGACCAACCAAAACCAGCAAAAGTAACAGCAATAGTATAGCCAACCCAGAATAAAGTTGAGAATTTGCTTTAAAGATTTCACATTACATAAAAATTCTGCTTACAGAAGGATTCTGCTAACCTACTAAATATTGTATTCTACACAGGTAAAATGCGATGTGTATTTCCTATTTTGGAAATTTATTCTACCAGTTACCAAGTGTCAGTGAATAATACTGCATGATTCGTTCTCAGAAAGGTGAGAATAATAAATATGCTGCCCTCCACTTTATTCTTTGACTAAACTTAAAAATGGCCTGTTTCAAAATCTTATGTCCAAAACTATATTTTCAAATATTATTTAGCAAACATGTTTTAGGGATATAGGAACATTTTAAGTACTGTTTGGTGAGAACACTGTTTTCAAATAAAGTTTCTGAGCTTTCTGGCATCACTTCATTCTTTTCTTCTCTCAGTCATTTTTTTTTCTGGAAACATACATAATATTTCTTACCCAAAGCATATGCCAGCCAAGAAATTCAATTATTCTAAATCCATAAATCACAGGTTGTTCTTTACTAATCATGAGGGAAACAAATTTAGAAATTGCTGGGGATGCAGGTGCCTAGTAAAATTATACGAAGGGATTTTTTTTTTTTTGCTCCCTTTGCCAGGAAAACTACTTACTGACTGCAAGAATCATTTACTAGGGATGCATTTCCCAAGTAATATATTGTTAAAAATTCAAGTCAGATCTAAAGAAATTATTTCCATATTTTAACAGTTCAATATTATCTATATCAAAACTAATTATGAAACTCCTTCATTGTAGGCATATTGACTTGATTTAGTTGAAAATCTTGAGGGATTAGGACTTACCTAAACTTACTTTTCTTCACATCAACTAGGGACTGCTGGTTGATTTCAAAGTTTCTTCTTTGTTAACACCCAAAAGTTCTACTTTTCTTAGTCACACAATATATTGCAAGCCTTTCCCCAAAGTCAAAATGTATTATGTTACTAAAAATTGCCAAGAAGACTCTAGAACTTAGCTGAAACTTCACAGAAAAATCTAAAATTTTGTCAAAATTACACCAAGTCTTGTATTAATCACAAGGAATCGGTACTCATGACCATTCTTTGCTATTAACCAATCAAGACATCTTAGACATCTTTATACAACATCCAGAGGGAGGGCTAAAAGAAGTCCTGGTGGTGACCTGGGCTTGCCAAGGTCCTTTGAGGGTGGCTCTGTCAGTCAGCCTGGCCCTTCACTCTAGGCTGTAAGTAACCCCAGGGATGAGATGACATCCAATCTTGTAGATACAAAAGTCCTCTAAGGGTCCTGCTTCATTAGCTGCCAAGATGTTGTGTTCACTACTTCAGTACTACCCCACAAGTCTTCTGAGATACAGACTTCTCTGTCTTTCTGTCTTCAAAGTATATTAGTACTTTCACATCAACTTCTCAGAAAACAAAATAAAAGCCTTAATATCTTCTATAAAAAAAAGAACGGCTAGAGAGAATGTCAAGTTTCCACTTCACAGTACAGTAAGCAATGGTAATATTAGCCCATTATTATCCACTAGCAAAAGTACCATTTCAAACAAGAGAAAAATAACAATTTATGAAGTGTTATTTTTCAAATGCTACTATAATGTACATTACCTATTAACGTGAATATGCCTCTCTTTTATTAATATCATTGATTTAACATGAAATAAGTGGGTATATATATCAATATTTAATTTAAAAGATAAGGAAATTTCTGTAAATAACCCTGAACTTTAAAGCCATTCAACCCAATCAGACAACATGTGTACATGCACACACACACACATTTACACTTGGGTCTATAAAACAAATCACAACTCTATCCCATATGAACCACTCTCTCTCATTCAATCTGTTTCTTCTGATATCTGATTCAAATTTCTGGTTCTGAGATTCTGCCTTAATTTCAGTGTTTAGTCCCTGCACTCAACATGATGCTTCATCTCTCAAGCTGTGGAGTTTCAACAGCTACTCTCCTTTATTTCATTCTGGTACTCAAGATTGTTTAAAAGAACTCCCTACTCCTGAGTAAGACAGTGAAACCCAACTTTTGTCACTAAACTAACAGCAGCTAGTGACAGGAATGGCTTCAAGAATTTTGGTCACCTGGACAACAGGCCTGTGCCCAGCTTGGAAACAGAAATTTAAACAAAGGATAGCAGACAAAACTTGAACTCCACACACTTTGAATGTGAAGAAGTTTGAAAATCTAGGAGGTCAATGAAGACAGGCAGGGAGCTGTCACTGAGAAAACAAAACAAGAACATTATTTCATGGATTTTATTAATATAGGCATTGAACCTGGAAGCTATAGGGAAAATTAGTTTTGTCACAAACAAAATTCTTTCCTCTTATGAAAGATATGTTTGTTCCTTATAGCCGCTGGTTTCCCATTTTTAACTATCTAGTTTAACCTACTCAACCATCAAAGAATAGCATAAGAGATTATATTCAAGCTGGATGTAATAATGTCAGTACCACACTAAGGCCCACTACATGACAGCAATCACAGCAAGAAACATGAAGGGAAAGTGAGAGACATACCATAGAGCTGCTTTTACTTGGTCATCAACCCAGCCCACTCAGAAAGACATCTTTCAAGGCAAATCTTAAAGTCACAAATATTTTATTAACAAATGTGCCCTTTAAGAAATTTCATCACTGGGAAAGACACCTCCCCAACTCTGAAGATGGCCATAGGCAACAGAGAAAAATAATCATGAGGCAGAATCAACAGAAAATCCCTGGCAACATAAATAATCAGAGTAGATCAACTCCCCCAAGAAACGACAAGGTAGATCTTGCACAAGATCCCTTGCATAAGCAAATGGTTGAGATGTCAGAAATCAAATTCAGAGTTTGGATAGCAAATAAGATCAGCGGAATAGAGGAAAAGATGGAATTAGAATCTCAAGCAGTAATGCAAAAGATGTCTCAAGAATTCAATGAATTCAAAGACAAAATGACCAAAGATTTTGACACACTGAAGCAAGAATTTGCAACCCTTAAAGATCTGAAAAATACAGTAGAATCCCTCAGTAGCAGAATGGAGCAGGCATAAGAA